>CAUYLG010074474.1:0-292681 GCA_963573385.1 Cacajao melanocephalus | reverse complement strand
GCTCACTGCAACCTCTGCCTCCCAGGTTCAAGTGATTCTCCTGCCTCAGCCTCCTGAGAGGCTGGGACTACAGGCGTGAGACACCCCACCTGGCTAATTTTTATATTTTTGTAGGGACAGGGTTTCACCATGTTGGCCAGGATGGTCTTGATCTCTTGACCTCATGATCCACCCACCTCGGCCTCCCAAAGTGCTGCGATTACAGGCATGAACCACCGTGCCTCACCTTTTTTTTTTTTTTTTTTTTTAAAGAGACAGTGTCTCACTGTGTTGCTCAGGCTGGAGTGTAGTGGTGTGATCATAGTTCACTATAACCTTTAACAACTGGACTCAAGCGATCCTCCTGTCTCAGCCTCCCAAGTAGTTAGGACTACAGGTGTGCACCACCATGCCTGGCTAATTTTTTATTTTTGTAGATAATTTTGTAGGTCTTGTTATGTTTGCCCAGGTTGGTCTCAAACTCCTGGGTTTGAGGGATCCTCCCACCGCAGCCTCTCAAAATGTTGTAATTACAGGCGTGAGCCACTGTGATCAGTCACATGCTTATTCTTAATCCTGTTGCTTCTCAGAAAAGGCACCATCATTATTCTAGAACTCAGATTTGAATCCCCAGCCATAACCATATCTGACTTCCCCTCACCATTCATCTGCAGCCCGTGGACTTAACTCCCTGCAGTGTTTCTAGTAAATCCTAGTCCTTTCCATCCCCACAGTTCTAGCTCAAAATTTTGTTCCAAATGTTGTTCCACATAGGTCATGCACAAATACAGGTATACTGAACAGATCTGTATCATAAAGAGTCAATATTGATAACCGTATAAAACGGTTCACCTTTTGATACTCTTGTTTGGACCAAATCCTAAGAATTTTCAACCTCTAAAGCAACTAGGCACATTGGCTGGGGAAGCAAAACAGACTCCCCCTCCTTTTTCTAATGGACTAATTCTGGGTCCTCAAATTTCTGAGCAGAATTGCAGATATGTTACCAAGAACAGCTGGAACCCTCACAGGTGAAGTGATATTTAGATGCAAGCCTACAGCAGTAGGTTAAACTTATTTTCAGCTCACTAGCCACATCATCTATCAAAATACTGGTAATGCTATAAGACTACAGTGACAGAATCCGATTTTGTGAAGACATTCAAGTTCTTTAAAATTAAATTTCTGAATGCAATAGAGCAATCAAAAATGAGGATGTAGAACTATATTGGGGCTGGGCATGGTGGCTCATGCCTGTAATCCCAGCACTTTGGGAGGCTGAGGTAGGCAGATCATCCTGGCCAACATGGTGAAACCCCGTCTCTACTAAAAATACAAAAATTGGCTGGGCGAGGCAGCACGTGCCTGTAATCCCAGCTACTCGGGAGGCTGAGGCAGGAGAATCACCTGAACCGAGGAGGTGGAGGTTGCAGTGAGCCGAGATCACGCCACCGCACTCCAGCCTGGCGACAGAGCTACACTCCGTCTCAAAAATATATATACATACATATATACATCACTACATAGCTGTCTGGGACATTTTATTAAACCAAATAAACATCATGACTCTTGTTTCGGTAAACAGATATACATGTAGGAAAAATGTCTGAAAGAATATAAGCCAAGGCCAGGTGTGGTGACTGACCATGGCACCACTGCACTCCAGCCTGGGCAACAGAGGGAGACTCTGTCTTAAAAAATATATATATATATACACACACACACACACACATACGCGCGCCAAATATCACAGTGTTACCTTAGACAACAGGATCACCAATTACTTATCTGTATGTTGAACTTTTTTTGAGACAGGGTCTCGCTCTGTGGCCCAGGCAGGAATGCAGTGGCATGCTCATAGCTCTCTGTAACTTCAACTCTGGACTCAAGCAATCCTCCTGCCTCAGCCTCCTAAGTAGCTAGGACTACAGGTATGAATGAATGGACCCACCAAATATTTTTATTTTTTGTAGAGACAGGGTCTCACTACATTGTCCACGCTGGTCTTGAGCTCCTGGCCTCAAGTGATTCTCCTACCTCGGCCTCCTAGACTAAGCTGCTGCACCCAGCCTTGTAGTTATTTTTTAAAACGGTGAGTATCTATTACTTATGTTAAAATGTTGTCTAATCATTATTCTCAAGATCTAAATGCACAGTAATAAAAACAGCTGGTAAGTGTATTATCCCTTTGTTTTATCAGTATTTTTCCAACTGTCAGCTCTCTTCCTTAACCATCAATGCTTTTGAAGTGTTAAATATGAAGTGAAAGGAAGAGTGATTAATACATGCTTATAAAATGTAGACAGGATTTACAGCTTAATCCTTGCTAATGGCTTATAATCAATGTATTGGGTGAGGATACCAGATAATTAGTTTGAGGTATAAGCAAAAAATAAACCATAGATTTATGAACAATTCCTGACAGCCGCTACTGGCTTATCTTTATCACAACACAAATAAGTACTGTATTAGATGGTGTAGGGAATGGATTTATTCCTGAAAAGTGACTAATGTTTATAGGAAGTATGAAAATTATTATTATTCTAGTAAAAGGAGAAATTATTTTAAGTTGAAGACAATTATTTCATGCTCTTTCTGTTGCAAATACACAAATACTTCTGCCAGCAGTCTTAACTGCTGGTCTTTTCATCAGGAAGCCAGGGTCCCTGCTCCTGCCTCCGACTTACTAGCTGGAGAGTCTTGAATGTGTTAAGTGAAAGCTGAGTGAACTTTCCTGGGTTTGTTTTTCACACATTCATCAAAATAAGCTCAAAGGGTCTTGTCACCTTACCCATAAAAATCCCAAGACTCCAAAGAAGAACTTTTGTTTCCCTTTGTTTCAGAAAAGCACACCTACAGACACCAACAATGGTGGTATAAAGCTCCGACTAATCCCCTCTGCAATTACTCAAGGGCATTTGAGGTAATTTAAGAACACTTTACATACAAAAAAAGATGGTAAGCTTTTCTTTAGCCTGCCTTCAGGTAATCTGGCAGTGTTAATTCCTATCCCACTAAAAAACAAAAAACAAAAAACCCTACCAGTGAAGGATTAACACTGCAGCTCTCAAACTCATCAGAACACATTTTATAAACACTAAAAACCTGACAAAGTGGCAACTTTTAGTCATTCAAACACTTCCCAAAAGTTCTGGAGGTACAAAATTTACAGCAACAAGCAAAACAAAACAGAAAACCATGTGCCCCAATAATCTCGAGTCTGAAAGTCTTCCCTTCCTTCAATTCCAATGCAAAGGGGGCTGTTAATAACACTAGGTGCTGCCATGCTTGCTTTCAGGGAACAATACTCACAATAATGACCAGGCCCTCAGAAGCTCACAACACTCTTACACATTGAGAAAAGCGCTTTCTTTCCCAAAGATTCAGACACGGTAGCCATTCCCTTCATGAGGAAATTTGAAGAATGGGCCTCTTCTTGAGAAACAGAGAAAGCTCTTTTAATAAAATCCCAAGACAAACCGAAAGCGAGGCAGGGAAGTTCATAGGCTAAACAGGGCCAAGCGCTTCAACATGGAGCGTGCAGAAAATCTCAAAAGCATCAAGGACTATTTCACATTTCCTCCCTTTAATAACATCCAGAAAAAGGATCCCTCTGTCTCCACGTGAGGAGTGCAACAGTGGAAATGCTCCTGATTTCTACTGACAGAGGCTTCCTGCATAGATGATTTTCATCTCTTTTTCAAAGGAAAAGGAGAAAAGAAACAATCTGTCATTCTGGATATGCAAGAGGAAAAAGAGCTCTCCTCAAAGGTTAGTCATTTTCTTGGGAAAGCAAAAGAAAGGAAGAACTTGGAATCGTCCACTTGGGGGGTGCGGTGGGAGGGATGCGGAGATGGAAGATTTTTTTGTCACTACAGCAAGTCAGGGAAGTGGGAGAGGACATCTCTAACCAGTCAGGAAGAAGGATACCTTCTGTGGACAAAGGGCTAGCTTCAGATATCAGGTCTCCCTTTCTCTTAAGAAAGCTGTTTCCAAAAGCTAAGTGTTTTCTTCCTATTTTCAGTGAGGCCCTCTTTGTTAATGTGGGGAGTACTGTACAGTAGGAGCTAAGGGGACTGGAAGTGTCTCTCTCCCTAACCCCTAAGTGGGAGGGAATCGTCCACTCCAGTGAAAAAGGATGAGTTGAACACTTGTGATGAGGGTTGGGAGGGACATGCGTGGAAAAATCTGCTTCTCTGTGCAAGATATTATTTTCTTTTACAGCAAATTAATATAAATAGCAACAACTTACCAAAAGCTTACTATGTAACTAGTATTCACACAAATGCTCCCTTAGCCCGCATGACAATTTAAAGAAAACAGAACCCAAATTGGAGATGGACAGAGATTAAGACAAGTTAAACAATTAGTCAAGGTCACAAAGATGTTGAGAGACCCAGGCTTGCAACTATCACTCCAAAAGCCATGCTCTTAACTGTGCAAGGGAAAGGAGCTCACTGCACACCAAGAGACTTAAAGGGAAGAAGAGAAGCGAAGCTCCCTCTGTGGACATCACGAGGGGAGAGGGAGATAGGTTGACTTCTGATACCACAAATTCTCAAGGTCTTCCTCTCTGTATCTTGGGGTAAAGGTGAAAAATAAAGGAGGAAGGTAAGTCTCTCTCTTACTGGGAAGATCCCCTGTCACTTTCAGGCAAGTTGAGAATCTCACTCGTCACCTGGGAGACGCTGACCAAAGTTGGGGGAAAGGTCTCATTTAGGGGTTATCTCTTACTCCTCCTCAGGATAAGTTCAGAATCCCCCTCGAACCCTGGGAGTGGGTCTCTCTCTGCTGACTAACGGATGAGCGCTAAGGAAGACCGTAGGCCGATAAGGGGCGTCGTTCTCGATAAGTTGGGAGATCCTTGTATCGAGGTTGAAGAGGAGTCTCTCTCCCGCGCCGGAGCCATGACTCGGAGAAGCTGCTTTTCCCTAGCGACGCGAGGCCTGGTCTCCTCCCTCTCCCTGGGTCGTTCCGCCGCCCGCATAGCAGCCTTGGATCCTTTCCTCGCCGGGAGAAGGCTGGGGGCCCAGACTCCCCTTTAGCCAGCACCACCAGGCGGAAGGACCCCTTAGGGCCGAGTGGGGCAGGATGGCTACACCCGAAGCCTTCCCGCCCCCGGCCTCTTACCCTGAGGCCCGTTCCGCGGCCCGCGCTTGCCCCGCCAGCTCAGCCTCTGCAGCTGCAACCCCGTCGTCTCCAAGTCTACCTGAGCCTACCGAGCCAACAGAACCCGGGGGCGCTCCGGCCTCTTCGTCTCTATGGTCCCCCTGCACTTCCTCATCCGGGGCCTGAGCCAGCCATGCGGATTCGCCCAAGTCCCGCCCCCGCACGCGCGCTCGCACTCCAAGGGGAGGCTCTTCCTGCGTCTGACCTCCCGCCCTCTGCTGGCCCCCGCCACCCTCAACACCGCCCCTGCGGCTCAAACCCTTAAAGGGAAACACACCTTTCTACTCCTACTGAGCCATAGGGCCCAGTACCTGCCTCCACTGCTGTCACCCTGTTCCAGTCCACCATTTTTCTAGTCTAGACGGCTACAATTCTAAGGGCCTCGCTGCTTCCACTCTAGCAGCCCGGCAGATCTTATTGACTGGAAACAGTGTTTTGGGTCACGACACTCCTCTGCTTCCTCTAATTACACCCACCAATAAATAAATGTCACCCCTGTCTCCAGTTGGTTACAGAACCTTGTTTTTTTTTTTTGTTTTTTGTTTTTTGAGACAGAGTTTTGTTCTTGTTGCTCAGGCTGGAGTGCAATGGCGCGATCTCGGCTCACTGCAGCGGAGATTCAAGCGATTCTCCCGCCTCCATCTCCCAAGCAGCTGTGATTACAGGCATGCATCACCACACCCAGCTAATTTTGTATTTTTAGTAGAGACAGTTTCACCATGTTGGTCAGGCTGGTCTTAAACTCCTGACCTCAAGTGATCTGCTCGCCTTAGCCTCGCAAAGTGCTGGGATTACAGACCAGCCACCGCACTTGGCCTTCAAAGTTTATGAGACTTGCCAAATTAAAAAGTTAAAATATTTGCCTTTTTAAGATGTCCCATTATGGACATCTCTCAGGAGAAGGAATCAAATTCCCCTGAGGGCTAAAAAGAAACAATCCTATTAGCTTCCCCTGCGATGGAAGAATGTCCCATCAACCACTGCTGCTGAAGGCAGAAACTATCTTGGGGGATAGTTTCTGAAGTGCAATGGCAGGATCTCCGATCTTGGCTCACTGTAACCTCCGCTTCCCGAATTCAAGAGATTCTTCCACCTCAGCCTCCTGAGTAGCTGGGATTACAGGTGCCCCCCATCGTGCCCAGCTTAGTTTTGTATTTTTGTAGAGATGGGATTTCACTGTGTTGGTTAGGCTGGTCTTGAACTCCCGACATCAGGTGGTCTGCCCGCCTCTGCCTCTCAAAGTGCTGGGATTACAGGGGCAAACCACCACACCTGGCCCATAGAAACATTTTTTAACATAACATTGTTAGTCTTAAAAATTTTTGTGACTATTACAATACACTTTATCATATGTTTTACTACAATATAAACAATTTTCTGGGCGCGGTGGCTCACGCCTGTAATCCCAGCACTTTGGGAAGCTGAGGCGGGTGGATCACAAGATCAGGAGTTCAAGATCAGCCTGGCGAAGATGGTGAAAAACGGTCTCTACTAAAAATACAAAAATTAGCTGGGCACGCGCCTGTAATCCCAAGTACCAGGAGGCTGAGGTGGGAGGATCACTTGAGCCCAGAAGGCAGAGATGGCAGTGAGCCCAAATCGCGCCACTGCACTCCAGCCTGGGTGAGGGTGACCTCATCTAAATAAATAAATGAATAAATAAAATTGCAATTACTTAATACTTGCATTATTTACCTAACTTCTCCTGTGTCCCAACGTAAAGGAATCCATGCTTAAGAACGTTGCTTGTCCTGCCTCAGGGTCCCCTTGGTCCACTGTAGAATTTTTCATTACAGTATACCATGCTTTTTAAGTTTTCTAAAAACCGTAAGAAACGGGCATCATTAGTGTTAAAGTTAAAAAGAAATTTAAGACAAGTGCTGCGTCGTTTAGATTTAGCAGTCAGTGTGATTAGAAGCAGCAGAGAAGTGGCGTGACCCACTGATTCCAGTTATAAGATCTCTCAAGCTGCAATCGAATTGCTGCCATCCAGGTCAGAAATGGTGGACTGGACTGGGGGTCAGGGGTAGCAGTGGTAGCAGGCGGAGCTGGCAACTGTCAGGAGCCCTTGGCCAGAGCTTGGCCCAGCCCACCCAGCTATTTGGTTTTCTGCTTGGAGAGAAAGATACCCTGACATACACGAATTTAGGCTGTGTCCTGGGTATGACCAAAGACTGTTCATTAAAGGCTTCGTTCTGGGAGCGGGTCAGGATTCGTCGTTGCTTCCTTCTGAAGGGTTTTGTGTCCTCGAGCTGTTTCCTGGTCTGTGAAATAGGATAGTATCTGCCTCCTGCATCCACCACATAATAGGGATGCGGTGATTACATAAGGATTGTGAAGCCACGGCAGCCATTCTTACTAAAAGAGGGGCTCAGAATGTCTTTTGAAGTTTGCAAGGGTTTGAAAAGCACCTCCGTAAGTGGACACTTCCCAGAAGGGGCCATCACACTAATTCTCGCGTGCTCAGCCCCTTCTGTCTTACAGAAGTCCTTTCAGAAACTCTCCTTGGCGCCTCTTAGCAGTCCAGTGAGGCCACCTGAATCATTAACTTCGTTCATATAATAGAAAACGGAGCTCTGAGGGATCTAGTTTTCTCTGTGGGGAGATCACTAAGTCGGAAACGAAGCTCTTGGGCATGGACCTACTTCGGATAGACAGGGAGGAAATGGATCTCCTCCATGAGACTGGAGGCTCTAGGGCTCGAGGGCAGAAAACGCCAGGACGCGGCCCTAGCAAGAAGCCGCAAGCGACGCCCCACCCCCGGCTCGAGCCCCGGATAAGGAAGTGGCGCGGCCACAGAGACTAGGCGGAGGCCCGGCGAGAGCGGCGCGGGGCGCGAGGGCGGGAAGGGGGCGGGGCCCCGGGGCGGAGCCACCGGAGCGGCGCGGGTTCTCAGGTGAGCGCTACGCTGTCCCGGCGGGCCTGGAGGCGCTTCAGGCTGAGGGGCGGAAGCGACGCCGAGGGCGTTGGTGGGGTGTGCGGAGGAGGCTCAGGGAACCTGGAGAGGGTCCAGCCCTCGGGGCCCCGGCCTGAGGCGGGAAGGGGCTCCAGAGGTGCGGTGAGTGGAGCTGCCGTTCCCGGACTCAGGACTGGGGAGCTTGAGCTAGGGGACCTTGGCCCAGATTCGAGTTCCGTCTCCATCCCCAATCCGCTGTGTGACCTTGGACAAGTCTCTCACCCTCTCTGAGCATCAGTGGCCTCAGTGAAATAGAGAGCTGTGAAATGGAGGCAGGGAAGGTCCGCTGAGAGTTCGCACAGACCGAGGTTTGGGGAACTCGTGCCTTCCTTGACTAGCCCCTAGTCCGAATTCCCCTAGTTCCTGGATTCTGTGGTTCTATTTGTTCTCTGTCGATCCTTGTAACTGGAGGAGTGACTTCATCCAAGAGTCACTTGGCACCGCCTCACAGCACAGCAACACCAGTATCTTCACTGGCCTAAAATCAAAGAGTGGTTGCAAGGAAAAGTTTGACATTCCAACCTTTTTGTTGTATTTCAATGGCAGGGAGGCAAGATGACTTCTCTGCCCCAAGCTTGGAACAGCTGAAGGAAACAACGGTACAAGATGAGAACAACAAAGGTCTACAAACTCGTCATTCACAAGAAGGGCTTTGGGGGCAGTGGTCAGTATCCATTGGTCTTTAGGGGTTTTGTAAGTTGGCTGAAGAATACAAGGATATGATATATACCATGTGTACAAATACTATTTTTATATATACCATACAAAGGTAGCTAGATGCTGTATCCAGTCTTTTGCAAGTGCCTTGAAATTACACACTGACTGGTGACAATTGAGGCTCAGCAGGCAACTAAACACACCAAAGCAGCAACTATAATACAGTAACAAGGGGGATGGCAGGACCCTTCTAAATGCATTTGTATTCACACTTTTAAGGAACATTGTGAATGCTACCGGTTTACTGCCTTTCATTTGTTTAATTGCGTTGTTTATTACAAATCTTCCATGTATGTTTCATAAAATTGCAGCCTGCACTGGTTTGGCAGACAAGAGAAACTAAAATTATATATCCGTTTTTACATTGAGAGAGAAGCAGCATAGATGTGCACAGAGCAAGTATGATCAAAACGTGAACCTTTGCCTGGCTTCTAGGCGTGGAAAGAAGGGGCAGGATACAGCATGGTATCTTGCACTGAACTAGAGTCTGAGTATCAGCTCTGCTTTTAACTTTCCTGGTGACGTAGGCTCTTAGTGTACCTTATCTGCAAGTTGAAGGGCTTTAGAATAGTTTGTCTTAATATCTTTTTTTTTTTTTTTTTTGAGATGGGGTCCACCATGTTGTCCAGGCTGGTCTGGAACTCCTGAGCTCAAAGGAACCTTCCACCTCAACCTCCCTAGTAGTTGGGATTAGAGACATGAGCCACTGTACCCAGCTTTCCTTAGCACCTTGAGTCCACAAATCTGCAGAATAGGAGGGCACGTAGTATATATTATTTTTCTTTTGTAAGGGAATAATTTTCCATTCTGTCTTAATAGCCTTATTTACTTCAGAAATTGGAGTTAATAATATAATGAGTCTTTTTAATATTGTATTTTAGGATGTGTTTATTTTTATGTTATGTAGATAGAAGCCACCAGAGGGCAAGGACTGCCAAAAAGGGAAAACAGTAGTTTCTCTATCATAGGGTGTGTTGAGGCTTAAGTAAGGTGATATATTTAAAGCATTTCACAGAGTTTTAGTAGCTATTATAATTACCTAACTACGGCATTGCTATATTTAAACTAGAATTTCTGCTAAAACGCACAGTATATTGTTATTACTTTGTATGCTGTTGATGTTGTCTAAATATTTGCAGAGTGGAATAGAACACAGAAGTAACTTTTGGCAGAGAGAATACAAGGATATAGTATATACCATGTGTACAAATACGTATTTTTATATATGTCATACAAAGGTAGCTAGATGTTGTATCCAGTCTTTTGCAAGACTATAGATCAAAATACAACTAACAGCTGGACACAGTGGCTCATGCCTGTAATCCCAGCATTTTGGGAGGCCAAGGTGGGCAGATCACATGAGGTCAGGAGTTCAGGACCAGCCTGGCCAACATGGTGAAAACCCATCTCTACTAAAAATACAAAAATTAGCCAGGTATGGTGGTGTGTGCCTGTAATTTTAACTACTAGGGAGGCTGAGGCACGAGAATCACTTGAACCCAGGAGGCAGAGGTTACAGTGAGCAGAGATCACACCACTGCACTTCAGCCTGGGCGATAGAGCAAGACCTTGTCTTAAAAATAAACAAAACCAACAGGTATTTATTAGTTGTATACCTATGCCAGACATAATGATTATGAATACTCAAGGTTCTTTGTCTCTAAGGAGTTTTCAGTTTGGTAAGATAGACAGGCAAAAAGAAGATGATAAAACCAAGCAGTCGGAGATATGTTCGCAGGAAGCTTAATCTGGCATATAAATTAGGGGGAAACTCCAAGGAGGATTTGGCGTGAAACTGTCAGTGGAAACATTATAGCAAATAAAATTAGGGATTGCTAGGTGCAGCGGTGTGTGCCTATAGTCCCAGCTACTTGAAAGGCTGGGACAGGAGGATCACTTGGGCCCAGGAGTTCCAGACCATAGTGTGTTATGCTGATTGGGTGTCTGTGCTAAGTTTAGCAGTAATATCGTGACCTCCCAGGAACAGGGGACCACCAGGTTGCCTTAGGAAGTGTGAACCACCTCAGGTTGGGAACAGAGCAGGTCAAAACACCTGTGCTGATCAGTAGTGTGGTTATGCCTGTGAACGGCCGCTATATGCCAGCCTAGGCAATAGCAAGACCCTGTCTCTAAAAGAAAACAACAAAAATTTAGGAGTAACCCAATGTTTGGTTTTACTAGGCTGAATTTTTGTTGGGTCTAATTATATTTGAAATCTAGATATGCTTAATTATCATAATATTAGCATAATTAAAGATGACGTCTTTTCCCCAAAATTAAAACAGCAAAACAGTCATTTTGTCTTTATGCTTCTGAGTTTGCAATATTTGAGGCAGTTCTCTCTGTCCCTGGTAGAGGGACAGGGGTAGATAAACATGAAACCACATTTCTCTTATGGTTTTTCTTTGTTTGTTTGTTTTTTGAGGTGGAGTCTTGCTCTGTTGCTCAGGCTAGAGTGCAGTGGTGTGATCTCAGCTCACTGCAACCTCCGCCTCCTGGGTTCAAGCGATTTTCCTGCCTCAGCCTCCCGAGTAGATAGGACTACAGGCGCCCACCACTGCACCCAGCTAATTTTTGTGTTTTTAGTAGAGGCAGGGCTTCACCATGTTGGCCAGGCTGGTCTAGAACTCCTGACCTCAAGTGATCTGCCCGCCTTGACCTCACAAAGTGCTGGGATTACAGGTATGAGGCATGTTGCCTGGGCCCTCTTTAGTTTTAAGGGTTTCTTTGGGCCCTAATGTGAACTGGTACTTGACACTTTTCCCTAATCAGGTGCTGCCCTCCAAAGTCCAGGCCATTGTATTTGGTCTGCCTTTTTTTTTTTTCCTTTTTTTTTTTTTTTTTTAAAGACAGGGTTTCACCATGTTGGTCAGGCTGGTCTTGAACTCCCGACCTCAGGTGATCCGCCTGCCTTGGCCTCCAAAGTGCTTGGATTACAGGCGTGAGCCACTGTGCCCAGCCTTGGTTTGACTTTTATTACATGTGAGAGGTGGTGATGAGCCTCAGGTGGAAGTCATGAACTGTGCTAAGTGGTGACTAGTACCTAAAGTAATGAGTCCTGGCTGTATTGTTACTGACTGTCAACTGTTCAACTGTTACTAGCTGTTCCTGAGATTATTTTCTTTTTCTTTTTATTTTATTTTATTTTATTTATTTAGTTATTTATTTATTTTTTGTGAGACAGAGTCTTGCTCTGTTGCCCAGGCTGGAGTGCAGGGGTGGGATCTCAGTTCACTGCAACTTCAGCCTCCTGGGTTCAAGTGATTCTCCTGCCTCAGCCTCCTGAGTGGCTGGGATTACAGGTGCGTGCCACCATGCCCGACTAATTTTTGTATTTTTTAGTAGAGACAGGGTTTCGCCATGTTGGCCAGGCTGGTCTTGAACTCCTGACATCAGGTGATCTGTCCATCTGGGCCTCCCAGAGTGCTGGGATTACAGGTGTGAGCCACTGTGCCTGGCCTCTCCGAAGTTATTTTCTTACTCCTGTTAGATCCAAAGATTTATTGTGAGGGTCACATTAAGACACTGCTTGGGAAATTCTTTGAACATTGAATAATTGTAAGGAATTGTGCTATATCTGTGGGAACCAGCCTGTTTTGTTCCTGTTATATGCCAGATACACAATATTTGAGGGGGTAAAAGGCTGTCTAGAAGCCTAATTCCCAGAGACTGAGGGCTTCTCTGTACCTGGAAACAGTGAAGTAGTAGAAAGAGCACAGGGTATAGAGACAAAGGTACCTGAGCACTGTCCCACTCATCTGCTCTGTAGCTTGGTGTTCCTGTGCAAATCCATTAGTCGTTCTAAGCTTCATTTCAAAATAGAACCTCCTCTGTCAGTGGAGTAGCAATACCATCCTGATGGGGTTGTGAGGACCCAGTATGAGAACATATACATTATACGTAATTAGTGTTTTCTACTTGAAGTTGTTGAATTATCTTGCAGATGATGAGCTAGTTGTGAACCCCAAAGTGTTTCCTCACATCAAGCTTGGAGACATCGTAGAGATTGCACATCCCAATGATGAATACAGGTGAGTGTCTCATAGGATCCATGGAACTGGGCAATTTACTGTTTCCAAATTCTATCCAACAGGTTTGAAGGGCAGGTAGCTCTCTTTGCCTTTCAAAATACTCATGCCATGGTGGCTCAAGTCTGTAATTCTAGCACTTTGGGAGGCTGAGGTGGGCAGGTCACTTGAGCCCAGGAGTTTGAGACCAGCCTTGGGAACATAATGAGACCCTGTCTTTAAAAAAAAAAAAAAAAAAAAAAGTGCTCATGTCTTCTAGGATTTGATCAAGCAATAATTTTTCAAAAGTGGTCCATTCCTTCTTTTTTTTTCCCCACCTAGGTTGGAGTGCAGTGGCGTAATCTCAGCTCACTGCAACCTCTGCCTCCCAGGCTCAAGTGATTCTCCTGCTTCAGCCTCCTGATAGCTAAGATTACAGATGTGTGCTACCATGCCCAGCTAATTTTGTATTTTTAGTAGAGATAGGGTTTCACCATATTGTCCAGGCTGGTCTCGAACTCCTGACATCAAGCGATCCACCTGCCTAGGCCTCCCAAAATGCTGAGATGACAGGCATGAGCCACCACACCTAGCCATTTTTTTTGTTTTTTTTTATGAGACAGAGTCTCACTCTGTCACCTTGGCTGGAGTACAGTGATGGTATCTTGGCTCACTGCTGTCTTTGCCCCCTGGTTCAAGTGATTCTCCTGCCTTAACCTGTTGAGTAGCTGGGACTGCACGTATGGGCCACCACACCTGGCTAGTTTTTGTATTTTTAATAGAGACAGGGTTTCGCCATATTGGCCAGTCTGGCTCCTGACCTCAGGTGATTTACCCACCTCAGCCTCCCAAAATGTTGGGATTACAGGTGTGAGCCACTGTGCCTGACCAGTGGTTCGTTCCTTCTGTTTTGTTTTGTTTTGTTTTTTGAGACAGAGTCTTGCTCTGTCACTCAAGCTTGAGTGCAGTGGCGTGATCTCAGCTCACAGCAACTTCCACCTCTCGAGTTCAAGTGATATTCCTGCCTCTGCCTCCTGAGTAGCTGGGATTACAGGTTCGTACTGCCACGCCTGGCTAAGTTTTATATTTTTAGTATAGATGGGATTTCACCACATTGGTCAGGCTGGTCTTGAACTCCTGACCTTGTGATCTGTCCACCTTGGCTTCCCAAAGTGCTGAGATTACAGGGGTGAGCCACCGCACCCAGCCTTCTTCTGGTTTTAAAGCTGACATGACAACTGAAAGATTCTATAGCATTTGTTTATTTCCTTTAGTGCATGTGCAGTTTCTTTGTTTTTAAAGGAGCTTTCTCCCATTGCTGTGCTATAAGTTACAGAATGTCCAGAGTGACCTGTTTGCCTTTTGTGGGGGTTAAGGAGCTAGGTAGTTACTGCTCACAGTCTTCTAACTCTCTGTTGCTTTCTTTTCCAGCCCTCTGCTTTTGCAGGTCAAATCACTTAAGGAAGATTTACAGAAGGGTAAGAATTACATCACTCCTCTCAGATTTTTGTATTTACTGCCTCAGAAACTGCAAGAAACCGCTCTTCAAAATCTCAAGGGATGAGAGAAAGTAATTCTCTTCTTTTAAAAAAAAATTTTTTTAATTTAATTTTAGATTCAGGTGGTACAGGGGCATGTTTGTTACTTGGGTATATTGTGTTCTGGTGGGGATTAGGCTTCTATTGTATCCATTACTCACATAGTGAACATTGTATCTGATAGAACAGATACAGATGCAGAACATTGTGTCTGTATCTGAACATTGTATTTTTCTTTTCTTTTTTTTTTTTTTTTAAACATTGTATTTTTCAACTCTCGTTCTCTTCCCTGTCTCCCTTTTTGGAGTCCCAAGTGTCTGTTATTTCCATCTTCATGTCCATGTGTATCTACTGTCTAGTTTCCACTTACAGGTGAGAACGTATAGTATTTGGTTTTCTGTTTGTGAGTTAGTTCACTTAGGATAATGGGATTACAGGCATGAGCCACCTTGCCCGGCCTCTCCAATGTTATTTCCTTACTCCTGTTAGATTCAATTAGGCCCAGCTACTCTGGAGGCTGAAGTGGAAGGATCATTTGAGCCCAAGAATTTGAGGTTACAGTGAGCTATGATGGTGCCACCACACTCTAGCCTGGTGAACAGAGGAAGACCCTATCTCAAATAAATAAATAAATAAAATACACAACCTGCCTGTTGCCTATGTGAACATCCAAGTAGAGTTCCTCACACCTTGGTCTCCCAAAGTGCTGGGATTGCAGGCATCATCCTGGCCCATTTTTGCTGAGACTATTTGTTAAATGCCTACTCTGAGTGAGTAGGGGTTGGGGAGGAAGAAATACATTTTGATGATTGTCCACCACATGTGCAAAGCACTGTCCTGAGAGCTTTGTGTAATCTGGCTTTATCTTCCCAACAACTCTTGAGTGAGTGAGGAAATTTAGTATCTGCCAGACTGTATAGTCTAGGCATAGCCAGAAGCAGTGATTCCTGCTTACTCATTCTGGATTCAAATCTTTTTTTTTTTCCCTCTGATGGCTATGCCATGCTCTTCAAAGAACCAAAATGTTAATTGGTAGTAAATAATATACTCTTTTAAATAATTCTTAAGAGAAAAAAACAAGCTTCTTGGTTGCTATAAAAGGCTTTGATGGCTGGGTGTGGTGGCTGACACCTGTAATCCAGCACTTGGGGACACTGAGGTAGGTGGATCACCTGAGGTCAGGAATTTGAGACCAGCTTGACTAACATGGTGAAACCCCATCTCTACTAAAAATATAAAATTAGCTGGGCATTGTGGCGCATGCCTGTAGTCCTAGCTACTTGGGAGGCTGAGGCAGGAGAATTGCTTGAACCTGGGAGGTGGAACTTGCGATGAGCTGAGATGGTGCCATTGCACTCCAGCCTGGGCAACAAGAGCAAAACTCTGTCTCAAAATGAATAAATAAAGGGCTTTGATGTCACCCACTCTTTTTCTTTTTTTAAAAAAAAGATGAAGTCTCGCTCTGTCGCCCAGGCTGGAGGGCAGTGGCAAGATCTTGGCTCATGCAACCAGCCCCTCCTGGGTTCAAGCGGTTCTCCTGCCTCAGCCTCCCAGGTAGCTGGGACTACAGTAGGTGTACACCACCATGCCCGGGTAATTTTTATATGTTTAATAGAGATAGGGTTTCTCCATGCTGGCCAGGCTGGTCTCAAACTGCTCACCTCAGGTGATCTGCCTGCCTCAACCTCCCAAAGTTCTGGGATTACAGGTGTGAGTCACTGTACCATCGCACCTGGCATTTTTTTTTTTCTTTCGGACAGGGCCTCTCTCTGTTGTTCAGACTGGAGTGCAGTGGTGCAGTGACGGCTCACTGCAGCCTCAACCTCCCTGGGTGCAAGTGATCCTCCCATCTTCCACCTCCACCTCCGGAGTAGCTAAAACCCCAGACACCCAGCCCACAGGATCATGCCTGGCTTATTTTTTTTTTTAATTTTTGCTTAGGCTGGTCTTGAACTCCTGAGCTCAAGCACTCCTCCTGACTTGGCCTCCTAAAGTGCTAGGATTATAGGCATGAGCCACCGTGCCTGTCTACCCACTCATATTTAACCATTTGATACTTGAATTTGAGGAGAAAACAGTCTATAAAACCTGGCTACTCTGGTTATACTGCCTGTGGGTTAGCCTTGCTCTGCAAGGAGCAGTAAAAAAAAAAATTTAGGCCAAGCATGGTGGCTCACACCTGTAATCCCAGCACTTTGGGAGGTCAAGGTGGGTGGACTCACCTGAGGTCAGGCGCTCAAGACCAGCCTGGCCAACATGATGAAACCCTGTCTCTAATAAAAAAATTAGCCATATGTGGTGGTGCATGCCTGTAATCCCAGCTACTTAGGAGGCTGAGGCAGGAGAATCACTTGAACCTGGGAGGCGGAGGTTGTGATGAGCTGAGGTCATGCCACTGCACACCAGCCTGGGCGACAGGGGGAGACTCCATCTCAAAAAAAAAAAAAATTAAAGATTTTAAAAGAATTCCATAAAACCTTAATCCTAAGAATGGCCTTCATACCTTCCCCCTAGCTCCTGCCCCCTGTTGTGTTTGTTACCAGACTTAAGGGCTCATTGAAAAGTTTGTTTCTTATTTCACTACCACTGATGATACCTTCATTCCAAAGAGAAGATCTCCTTCCTCCTCTGGATTTTTTACAGGTTTTTGAACTTTCTTATCTTCCTTCTTATTTTATTTATTTATTTATTGAGACAGAGTCTTATTCTGTCAACCCAGGCTGGAGTGCAGTGGTGCCGTCTCAGCTCACTACAACCTCTGCGTCTGGGATTCAAGTGATTCTCATGCCTCAGTCTCCTGAGTAGCTTGGATTACAGGCGTCCACCACCATGGCCAGCTAATTTTTGTAATTTTAGTAGAGACAGGGTTTCACCATGTTGTTCAGGCTGGTCTTGAACTCCTGACCTCAGATTACCTTCCTGCCTCCCTCCTAAAGTCCTGGGATTACAGGCATGGGCCACTATACCCAGCCTCTTATCTTTCTTCTTAAACCTTTTCCCTCCTGTCTCCCTTTTTCTGTCCCTTTTTGTTGATTGCTTAGCTTCTGGTCTTATTTCACCTTAAAAGCAGAGAATTGTTTAAATTCTAAGCTCCCGAAAGGAAGAGCCTGTGTTGCCCATGTCAGTTGATCAATTGTGTTGCTTACTCTCTGAATATTTGTAGGTTAGAATATATTGACCTGCTTTTTCAGAATGTGTTATCTGAGCCAGATATTGTTTCTATTTTAGAAACTATTAGTGTGGACCAGACTGTGACTCAAGTGTTCCGGCTAAGACCTTATCAAGATGTCTATGTTAATGTTGTAGACCCTAAGGTATGTCTTTGTTTTGGACTTGAATATCTTTTTGGAATGATTAGCACCCTTCCTCAAGGTTAGATTACTGAGGAAATAATGGGTTACTTAAGTGTAGTGTTAGACTGTTAAATGTGTGGCCTGCTAGGTGTGGTGATTTCAGCATGTCGGGAGGCTGAGACAGGAAGACCACTTGAGGCCAGGAGTTCAAGACCATCCTGAGTAGCATAGCTAGACCTTGTCTTTACTAAAACTATTCTTTTTGTTGTGAGATGGAGTCTCACTCTGTTGCCCAGGCTGGAGTTCAGTGGTGCGTTCTCAGCTCACTGCAACCTCCGTTTCCCGGGTTCAAGTGATTATGCTGCCTCAGCCTCCCGAGTAGCTGGGATTACAGGTGTACACCACCACACCCGGCTCATTTTTGTACTTTTGTAGAGATGGGGTTTCACCATGTTGGCCAGGCTGGTCTTGAATTTCTGACCTCAGGTGATTCCGCCCTCTCCTTGGCCTCCCAAAGTGCTGGGATTATAGGCAGGAGCCACTGCACCCTGCCTACTAGAACTTTTCTAAATGATTAGCTGAGAGTGTTGGCATGTGCCTATAGTCCCAACTACTCTGGAGGCTGAGGCTGGAGGATTGCTTGAGCCTAGGAGGTTGAGGCTGTAGTGAGCTATGGTTGCACTACTGCACTTCATCCTGGGCAACAGCATGAGACCTTGTCTTATAAAAATAAATACGTAGGCAATAGGTGGTGGCTCATGCCTGTAATCCCAGCACTTTAGGAGGCCAAGGAGGGTGGATCACTTGAGGTCAGGGGTTTGAGACCAGCCTGAGCAACATGGTAAAACCTGTCTCTACTAAAAATACAAGACTTGTGCACACCTATAGTCCCAGCTACTGGGGAGGCTGAGGCATCAGAATCACTTGATCTTGGGAGGCAGAGGCTGCAGTGAGCCAAGATCATGCCACTGCACCCAGTCTAGGCAACAGAGCGAGACCCTGTCTCAAATAAAAAAGTATGTAGCCCATGTCTTTTAGATTATAGACACTACGTAGGTTGCATTTAAAGCCCACTTCCCCACCTTTCCTTGAAGCTTGTCCTAACCATTTTCTGTATACAAAGTTGTATGTAAAATTTTCTGTTAAAATACTAACATTTTAAAATGTATTCTCATTTTTCTTCAAGAAGTGATATACTAGATAAAAATTATTGATCAGAAAGTATTATTGACATTAATAGAGAAATAAAATACATAGCTCAGTGTTATGTTTGTGTGCTGGAATCCAGACTAAAATACAGAATGAGTCCCTCACTACCCTTCACAATCAATGTGCTACAGCTGCTGTAGGATCAGTTGCAGATTTACCAACTATATGACAAGTATGCTTTGGCAAGATATAATTCTGTTTATCAGAGTTCTGCTGCTGATTTTTTAGTCGTTTTTTTTTCCCCCATAAAGTTTTTTTCCATGGTAAGTGGGTATTATCTTACAACTATAAAGTGTTGCAAAGTAATGCCAGATATATTATTTGATTATTCCTTTTAGGATGTGACCCTTGACCTAGTGGAGTTAACTTTTAAGGATCAGTATATTGGCCGTGGGGATATGTGGCGACTAAAGAAAAGTTTGGTAAGATGTGATTTTTTTGAAAGTCTGTTACTTTTTCCATTATGTGAATAATCCCTTTTTATTATATGAGAAGAATATAAAATCATTTCTGATTTCAGCATCTACAGACAATTATTGTAAATATCTTGTGTGTTCTTCCATTCTCTTTTCATTTTTTAAAAATGTTTTGTTTGTTTACTGTTACAGATTTTGACTAAGCATTTTTGGTTTAGATAGGAAATTATACTGTATTTTACATTTGAATAGAGCCTTAGTTTTCAGGTTTTCACTTGATCCCATTTGCTCCTCCTATCTCCTCTTCATGGACAGGTATTTTTTATCCCTAATTTATAGAGGTAGAAACTGAGATTGAGAAGTTAGGTAATTGCCCAAGGCTAGATAGCAAGTTGACCCTCGGCCAAAACCCCAGTCCTGTGGCTCCCAGATCACACTGCTTTTTGCTGTACCCTCCTCCCATTTTCCTCCTGTATTCATTGTTTTTTTTTTTTGAGACAGAGTTTTGCTCTTTTGAAGTTTCACTGGAGTTTCACTTCACTCCAGGATGGAGTGAAGTGGTATAATTCCGGCTCACTGCAACCTCGGTTCCCCGAGTTCAAGGGATTTTCCTGCCTCAGCCTCCTGAGTAGCTGGCATTATAGGCGCCCACCACCACTGCACCCTGCTAAATTTTTTTTGTATTTTTAGTAGAGTCTGGTTTCACCATGTTGGCTAGGCTGGTCTCAAACTCCTGACCTCAGGTGATCTGCCCGCTTTGGCCTCCCAAAGTGTTAGGATTATAGGCATGAGTCACAGTGCCTGGCCTATTTTTTTAAATAAAAATATTTTTATGTTAACTGTTTTTTTTTTCTTTTTTTTGTCCTCCTTTCTTTCTTTCTAAAGAAGAATATTCGAGGCGGGAGGATCACCAGGTCAGGAGATCGAGACATCCTGGCCAACATGGTGAAACCCCATCTCTATTAAAAAATATATATAAATGTATATTTTAATTGTTTTTTTCTTTTTCTTTTTTTTTTTTTAATGTTCTTTTATTTCCATAGGTTATTGGGAAACAGGTGGTGTTTGGTTACATGAGTATAAGGTTTTTTTTTTTTTTTTTTTTTAATTTTCTATGAGTAAATTCTTTTGGTGTACCTATCATCCAGGCTGTATACACTATACCCATATTTATTAGTTTTTTTATGAACATTTTTACTTGTAATGTTTAGTCATCAGAATTGTGAACTGGTTCTGAAAATTCCGATTGGACTATTTTTTTTCCATATTGACACTAATCAAAAGAAGTGAAGTTTTTGTATATTATGAAACAACAAATTATAGGTAGAATTTCCATACAGTATATTTTCAGGGAAAAAAAACTGCTGATTTTTTTATTTGGTGAGGGTTCTGTTTTCTAAAGTGAGGGATAAAATGAGAAACAACACAATATTTAAATGAGTATGTAAATGTAGATATGTATGTAAACATACGCAAAGATAAGTATATTTGTAAAGCTGGTCACTTATTATCCACCTAGTCTTTCCTATTACCTATACTTGCCAAACTCTTTAAGCACCTACTGTCATAACTGCCTTAGCGGGTTTTCCTGTGGGGTAAATCTATTACTCACAAGCTAGTTGAACTTTGGGTTGGTAGAAGAAATTAGAAAGCTATGGGTTCTTGTTTGTTATTTTTCATGGCCTTAGTATGTTAATCACTCTCTCTCTTTCTCTCTCTCTCTCTTTCTCTCTCTCTCCCTTCCTCTCTCTCCCCCTCCTCTTAGGTCAGCACATGTGCCTATATCACCCAGAAGGTGGAGTTTGCTGGCATCAGGTAGATATCACATCACTCTTCCCTTATCTGTGCAGTAAAGTGTGCTACATAAAGCAATTGAGGCATATAGATGTCCATATAGTAAAATGCATAAAAGTATAAAATGTTAGATTGTTGTAGGTCAAACAAACAACAAAATGCACGATAGTAGCTTGAGGCTTAATGGAAGAAGTTGCTGAAGCCACCTGGCGTTCTGTAAAAAAGGAAGTAGAAAAAAAAAAGGAGATAGAGACTCCTAATTCATGTTGAATCATACCTTCTCATTTTACAAACTAGGAAATGGGCTTAGACATATAAAATGACTGGCACATTAGTTACCTTTTTAACTATACTACTGTACTCTTTATTAAAACTATTTCTATATTTTAGTTTGTGAATAAAGGGACTTTTTGAAATCCCCTTTAAACAAGTGGCTGGGTGTGTGCCTCATGCTTGTAATCCCAACACTTTGGGATGCAGAGGTGGTTAGATTATTGCTTTAGCCCAGTAGTTCAAGGCCAGCCTGGGCAACATAGTGAGACCCTGTTTCTACAAAAAATACAAAAATTAGCTGGGTGTAGTGGCATGCACCTTGTAGTCCAGCTACTCTGGAGGCTGAGAGGTGGGAGGACCACTT
Organism: Cacajao melanocephalus; assembly: GCA_963573385.1. Taxonomy (NCBI): domain Eukaryota; kingdom Metazoa; phylum Chordata; class Mammalia; order Primates; family Pitheciidae; genus Cacajao; species Cacajao melanocephalus. The sequence goes on along the minus strand of CAUYLG010074474.1, from coordinate 270,966 downwards.
GAGCCCAGCAGGTAGAGGCTGCAGTGAGTTGGGATCACACCACTGTATTCCAGCCTGGGTGACAGAGCAAGACCCTGCCTAAAAAAAAAAAATCAGAAGATATTTGAGGCACAGGGGCTCACACCTGTAATCCCAGCATTTTGAGAGGCCAAGGTGGGCAGAGTGTCCTTAAGCCCCAGGAGTTCAAGACTAGCCTGAGTCACATGATGAATAGTGTCTACAAAAAAAAAAAAAACAACCAGGCATGGTGGCATGTGACTGTAGTCCCAGCTACTCAGGAGGCTGAGGTGGGAGGATCACCTGAGCCCTGGGAGGTCAAGGCTGCAGTAACACATGATCATGCCACTGCACTCTAGCCTGGGTGACAGGTGAGACTGTCTCTCAAAAAAAAAAAAAAGTGCACCATGCACATAATTAGCATTCAAATAGTTCACAGAGGTATCTCATAAAATATACATTCTTCTCCCCAGAAACAACCTGTATGTTTCCTGAAATTTACTGTGTATACACAATCATATTTATGTCTTGTTAACTCACTTGTGGTGATCCTAAAATTGATCAGTGGGGTCACATGGTGCAATGTAGTCCATCATTATAAAACTCCCTATCAACTTTTCTTTTTTGGGGTTTTTGTGTTTTTTGAGATGGAGTCTCACACTGTTGCCCAGGCTGGAGTGCAGTGGTGCAATCTTGGCTCACTGCAACTTCTGCCTCCCAGTTCAAGCAATTCTTCTGCCTTGGCCTCCCGAGTAGGTGGGACTATAGGTGCCCACCACCACCATGCCCAGCTAATTTTTGTATATTAAGTAGAGATGGATTTCACCATACTGGCAGGCTGGTCTCGAACTGCTGACCTCGTGATCTACCTGCCTCGTCCTCCCAAAGTGTTGGGATTATAGGCATGAGCCACCTTGCCCAGCCTATCTGGTTTAATTTTCAACACAGCTCTGTAAGGTGTAGGCTTCATTGTCTCTTTTTTTGTTTGTTTGTTTTTTGAGACAGTCTCACTCTGTTGCCCAGACTGGAGTGCAATGGTTTGAACACAGCTCACTACAGCCTTGACCTCCAAGGCCCAAGTGATCCTCCTACCTCAGCCTCCTGGGTAGCTGGAACTACAGGCGTGTGCCACCACCCCTGCTTAATTTTTTGTATGTTTTGTAGAGACAGAGTCTCACTATGCTGCCCAGGCTGGTCTCAAACTCCTGGGCTCAAGTGATCTGCTAACCTTGGCTTTCCAAAGTGCTGCAATTATAGGTGTGAGTCACCATGTCCGGCCCATTGTCTCATTTTTAAAGATAATGCTACTGAACCTCATGAGTTACTATGGCCATTCACCTAGTAAGTGATACTCAGCTGGGATTTTTGCCTAGACCAGTTTCTCTCCAGGCTGGTCAGGTCTAAAAGCCATGCTTTTCTACCATACTATCCATTTCTTTTTTATTTTTGTTTTTTGAGACAGAGTTTCACTTTTATTGTCCAGGCTGGAGTGCAGTGGCACGATCTTGGCTCACTGCAACCTCTGCCTCCCAGGTTCAAGTGATACTCCTGGCTTAGCTTCCCAGGTAGTTACGATTATAGGCACCCACCACCACACCTGTTTAATTTTTAGCATTTTTAGTAGAAATAGGGGTTCTACCGTATTGGCCAGGCTGGTCTTGAACTCCTGACCTCGTGATCCAGCTGCCTTGGCCTCCGAAAGTTCTGGGATTACAGGCATGAGCCACTGCACTTGGCCTTGTACTATCCATTTCTTGCCCTCAAAAATGCATGGAGAAAAATACATCAATCCCAAAAAATGTAATGCCAAGTTGCCATTAATTTTTTTTTTTTTTTGAGATGGAATCTCGCTCTGTTGCCCAAGCTGGAGTGCAATGGTGTGAGCTCAGCTCACTGCAACTTTCACCTCCTGGGTTCAAACAATTTTCCTGCCTCAGCCTCCCTAAGTAGCTGGGACTACGGGTGCATGTCACCACGCCCAGCTAATTTTTGTATTTTTAGTAGAGACGGGGTTTTGCCATGTTGGCCGGGCTGGTCTCGAGCTCACGAACTCAGGTGATCCACCCACCTCAGCCTCTCAAAGTTCTGGGATTACAGGCATGAGTCACTGCACCTGGCCCTAATTGGCACAATCTCGGCTCACTGCAACCTCCGCCTCCTGGGTTCAAGCGATTCTTCTGCCTCAGCCTTCCAAGTAGCTGAGACCACAGGCACGTGCCACCATGTCCAGCTAATTTTTTTTTGTATTTTTAGTAGAGTTGGGGTTTCACCATGTTGGCCAGGATGGTCTTGATCTCTTGATCTCGTGATCCGCCCACCTCGGCCTCCCAAAGTGCTGGGTTTACAGGTGTGAGCCACCGTGCCCGGCCGTGTGCTTGTGATCGAATCCTGATATGAAGATGGACTTTTGTCTCTATTGAAATTCATTGTATAAAACCTAGGATTAGTAAAATTGCTCATCAGTACTTCTTAACTTTTTATGTAACATAGACCCTACTGAGATTTGACCAAAGCTATAGTTTCTCTGCCCAGAAAAATTTGCATCATTTCAGGGGGTTCATCTGGCCCACAAGCCCTTCTTTAGACCTATATGTGAACTCCCAGATTAAGAGCTCCTGTTCATGTTCAGTATAATATGAGAGTTCTTTATATTGGACAATCTGTTCATAGAGCCCTTTTTGGAAATCTGTAACCAGTCAGGCCATTTGAGTATAAATAGCAGAGCCACCTGAAGTTGCCCCTATTTCTTTTTGGTTTGTTTTATTTTTATTTTTTGAGACGGAGTCTCACTCTGTTGCCCAGGCTCGGCTTGCTACAACCGCCGCCTCCTGGGTTCAAGCGATTCTCCTGCTTCAGCCTCCTGAGTAGTTGGGATATAGGCATATGCCACCATGCCCGGCTAAAATTTGCATTTTTAATAGAGATGGAGTTTGACCATGTTGGCCAGACTGGTCTTGAACTCCTGACCTCAGGTGATTTGCCCATATTGGCTTCCCAAAGTACTGGGAGTATAGGCATGAGCTACCATACCAGGCATGTCTTGGTTTCATGTAAGACTTGTAATAACTTTGTGTGTATCTTTTCAGAGCACAGGCTGGTGAGCTGTGGGTCAAGAATGAAAAGGTCATGTGTGGTTACATCAGTGAAGATACCAGGGTAAGATTTATAAAATGCTTTTTTGGTTTTATCTCCCCATACCATTATGGCTAAGTCTTAAAATCAAAAATAAAACAAAGGTGGGTGGGAAGCCAAATTGAGCAGATTGCTTTATCCCAGGAGTTCAAGACCAGCCTGGGCAACATGGAGAGACCCATCGGTATAAAAATTAGCCAGGCATGGTGATGGGTGCCTCTGTTCCCAGCTACTCAGGAAGCTGAGGTGGGAGGATTACCTGAGCTTAGGAGTTTGAAGCTGCAGTGGATTGTGATTGCATTACTGCACTGCAGCCTGGGTGACAGAGCAAGACCCTGTCTCAAAAACAAAACAAAACAAAAACCACAAAGAAACAAGCAGAAATCTGATAAACTCTTGACTGCTACTGTTTGCCCACATGGAACTCGTAATATTATCAAGGTCTCCTGAAACTAATGTGTTACGGTTAGATGTCTCCAGTTTGGAGTTGATGTTCATTTTCTTCTGAAGGGGTCTGTTTAATGTCAGAGAGATAGAGTATCTGGCCTGCGGAATACCATGCCCACTCATACATAGCAAAAGTTAAGCCCAGTGGAAGATCTCGTCATAAATATGAAGAGAGACCTTTGCCAATGAAAGTTACCCATGCTGGTAAAACTATATGTCTCCTTTTCCTCATTCCCATCTCCATGCCTTCCCTGAGAGCAGAGGTTTTCAAGCAGGGGAGATTTTGCTTCCTTCAGGGGTCTTTTGACAATGTCTAGAGACATACTTGGTTGTCACAACTGAGGGGTTGTGCCATTGGCATCTAGCAAGAATCCTGCTAAACATGCTACATGTCCAGAGCAGGCCTCTAGAACAAAGAGTTATCTGGCCCAAAATGTTACTGTGTTGTGGGAGTCGTCTTGTGCACTGTGGGATGTTTAGCTGCATCCCTGGCCTCTGCTCACTAGATGCCAGTGTCGCCTACCACCCTTTACCCTGCAAGTCTACAAGTCATGACAGCCAGAAATTTCTCCAGACATTGCCAAATGTCCCCTAAGGGGCAAAATCACCCTTGGTTGAGACCCGTTGTGCCCTTAGAGGGAACCACTCTATGAACTTCATTTTTGTAATTTCTTATTATTTACATGGGCTGTATTTACATTGTGTGTAAATATATGTTAGTTTGTATGTGTGCATATACACATGACCCAATTAATTGCCAGACTACTCACCATTATCGTGCCTTTGCTTTCCTGCAAAGGTACCCAAAAGGTGAAATTTAGCTAGTTTATAAATGTTGGGGTGAAGAGTGTTCTAGGCAGAGGAAACAATTTTCTGAAGCCAGTGTGGTGGAAGTACTGCAGACAGGTAGGAAGAACAATGTTGGTGAGGAGATAGGCAGGTTCCAGCCAGTCCATGCAGGGTCTTCAAGGTGGTTGGAACCAGTTTAGAGTTATTCTAAGGAGAATTAGAGTCCATTGATGGGTTTTAAGTTGGGGAGTGATACTTGAACTATGTTTTTATTTATATTTATTTATTATTTCTTTCTTTTTTTTTTTTTTTTAAAGATGGGGTTTCACCATATTGGTTAGGCTCGTCTCGAACTCCTGACCTCAGGTGATCCGCCCACCTCAGCCTCCCAAAGTGCTGGGATTATAGGCGTGAGCCACTGCGCCCGGCTTATTATTTCGTTTTTGAGATGGAGTCTTGCTGTGTTGCCAGGCTGGAGTGCAGTAGTGCGATCTTGGCTCACTGCAACCTCCACCTCCTAGATTCAAGCAATTCTCCTGCCTCTGCCTCCTTAGTAGCTGGGACTACAGGTGCACGCTACACGCCCAGCTAATTTTTGTATTTATTTATTTATTTTTTTTGAGATGGCGTCTTGCTCTGTCTTACAGGCTGGAGTGCAGTGGCATGATCTTGGCTCACTGCAACCTCTACCTCCCTGGTTCAAGCAATTCCCCTGCCTCAGCCTCATGAATAGCTGGGATTACAGGCACACGCCACCACACCTGACTAATTTTTTTGTATTTTTAGTAAAGATGGGGTTTCACCATGTTGGCCAGACTGGTCTAGAACTCCTGACCTCAGGCAATCCGCCCACTTCGGCCTCCCAAAGTGCTGGGATTATAAGCATGAGCCCCCGCGCCTGGCTTAATTTTTGTATTTTTAGTAGAGACGGGGTTTCACCGTGTTGTCCAGGATGTTCTCAATCTCTTGACCTCGTGATCTGCCCACCTTGACCTCCCAAAATGCTGAGATTACAGGCATGAGCCACTGCACCTGGCTGAATTATGCTTTTAAAAGATCACTACTCATTTCAGTTGGGTTTTGTTGAATAAAACCCCCAAAATCACAGTGTCTGTAGTGGCCAAAGGTCAACTTTTCTCTCTCATGTAAAAGAAATCCATGGGTATGTAATTCATGATTGGTATGATAGCATCACTATTGTTGGTGATCTAGGGCTCCTTGTGTCTTCTTCTTCTGTTATCCTCAGGGTAGGTCTTCCATGATCCACCTAGAACTGCTGTAATCACATCCATATTCCAAGCGGAAGACAGAGGAAGGGAAGAGAGATGAGAGAGGTGTACCTTCCCACCAAGTCAGCTTCCTTTATGGACACGACACTTCCATCTAAATCTTACTGGCCACATTTTAGTCACTTGTAGCTGCTAAGGAGGCTGGGAAGGTTTGTCTTTTGGTTGGGTCTCTTTCCTCCCAGAATAGAATCAGAAGAAGGGAAGAATGGATAGGCATTTAGCATTAAGTGCCGCAGCCTTTCTGGCTCTGGTGTAGAGAGTTGTTTCCAGGGGTCAGAGTAAAAAGCAGATAAATGAGTTGGGGGTCTACAAGAAAATGGCTGTGTGGACTAAGGTGAGAGCTATAACAATGGAAGGATATGGGTGAATATGAGACACATTTCTGGATAGGGTCCACAGAACTTGCTCATAGATTGGATGTGAGGAGTGAATGAAAGAGAAGGACTGAACAGCTAGGTAGATGGTGGTGCCATTTATGAATAAAATGGGGAAGACAGGGAAGAAGCAGGTTAGGGGGATTAGGAAGGTCCATTTTGGAGAAGCCTGTTGGACATCTGAGTGGAGGAATCAGGGGAGGCAGTTGAGTCTGGAGTCTCTGCATCACTTTTCCCATGTGTTGTTCCGCCACTGCCCCCCAGTGTCCTAGCCACTCAAACCACTCATTGTTCCCCAACATGCCATCTTCTCTCTTGCCACCATGTCTTTGCACATGCTGCCCTCTGTAGCCTGGGGTGCCTAGTCTCTGCCTTTACCCTTCACAAGCCACTCATCTAGATCTCAACTCTGGTCTCAGGCTTCCCTGCTTCTGGAAAGCCTTTCTGGTACACCAGCCTAGAAGTACCTCCATGGCTTCCACTGGAGGTGCTTCCAGCCTGGTGGATCTGTACACTCATTAGTAGTTCCCACACTGCGGTGGATACAGTTGCTTGTGTGCCTTGTCGCTGGACTATAAGCACCCTCAGAGCAAGGACTGCATCTTTTACCTTTATATGCCAAAGTTCTCTGTCGTGTCTCCTGGCACCTAATAATCTCTGAAATGTTTGTGGAGTGAAATTTTAGACTCCCCTGCCTCAAGGATTCATCTGATTAGAGAAATAAGACTTTCAGGTTTTCTATTTAACGAATTAATTATTTTTTAGATGGGGATCTTGCTGTGTTACCCAGGGCTCCTTCCTGGGTTCTAGCAGTCGTGTTTCAGTATCTAGAATTATGGGTACAAGCCACCACACCCATCAGAAAAGCACAATTTTATTTAGTTAGTTTTTGAGACAAAGTGTCACTCTGTTGCCCGGCCTGGAGTGCAGTGGCACGATCTCGGCTCACTGCAATCTCTGCCTCCTGGGTTGAACTGATTCTCTGGCCTCAGTCTCCGATTAGGTGGGATTACAGGCGCCCACCACCATGCCTGGCTGATTTTTGTATTTTTAGTAGAGACGGGTTTCGCTATGTTGGTCAGGCTGGTCTCAAACTCCTGACCTCAGGTGATTGACCTACCTAAGCCTCCCAAAGTGCAGGGATTACAGGCTTGAGCCTGGTGGCTGGCCAGGAGCTTCAGTCTTTAAGGAACAGGTCTCTGATAAACTAAAGGAGTGTTAGAGATCTGCATTTTACATTCCCTCTAAACTTCTTTAGAGCCTTGTGGAGGAAAGGGTCTGTGGCATAGCACACAGGGCCAGAAAGCCATTTATGCTTTTCCTTGAGGCAGTCTGAGTATAGGGGAAGTACGATGTGAATTACAGTTTATTAGACTGGCAGCTTGTTATCTGTCACATCTTAGTCCAAGTTCTGTGCCTGTAATGAGATTTCCATGACTTTCCTAGGTAGATCTGCCTTTTCTCCTGCATTTCTTGTGTGAACCTTCCTAGAACCTTTGTATATGTTCTAATGTTTTGCATGTTTTTATCTTGTACTGTAAGCTCCTAGAGGGCAGGGACCAGATCTTATCCTCATTGTCTCTGAAACAGTGCTCAGAGTAAGAGCTCAGTAACTATTCATATGAAACAAAGAATGCTTGGAAGAAGCTTGCTTTTAGAAGTCGCAAGTCATGGCCCTGAGTGGTGGCTCGTGCCTGTAATCCCAACACTTTGGGAGGGATAGGTGAGAGGACTGCTTGAGCCCAGGAGTTTGAAACCACTCTGGGCAACGTAGGGAGACCCCATCTCTAAAAAAAAAAAACAACAAAAATTTTGTGGCCTGGTGGTACACTCTCATAGTCTCAGCTACTTGGGAGGCTGAAGTGGGAGGGTCGTTTAAGCTTGGGAGCTTGAGGCTGCAGTGAGTGTGATTGTGCCACTGCACTTCGGCCTGGGCGGCAAGAGTGAGATCCTGTCTCAAAAAAAAAGAAAAAAGAAGTCCAACATCGTAAGATTATTTTATCATTGCTTTAAAGAAAAATTGTGGGGAGAGAGATCCAAGATGGCCGATTAGCAACAGCTCAGGATTGTAGCTCCCAGTGAAAGTGCAGAGAGCGAGTGGACGCCGCAATTTCAGACAAATTTCTGTTGCCCATAAACTGGGAGCTACACAGTGGAGGAGCCACACAGGTCACTAGCTCGACTCTTTTGGTCGGCGCGGCGTGGCGCTTCTCAGTGATATTCTTTTTTTAAAGACAGCCTTCTATATTCCATCTAACAATGTTCTGTATGTCTTCTTTTCCACTGTAAATTACCCCATGTATTCTTTGCTATGTTACAAAACTTTTTTTTTGTTTTTAAGATGAAGTCTCTGTCACCCAGACTGGAGTGCAGTGGTGCAATCTCAGCTCACTGCAACTTCCACCTCCCGGGTTCAAGTGATTCTCTTGCCTCAGCCTCCTGAGTAGCTGGGATTACAGGCACACGCCACCATGCAGCTAATTTTTGTATTTTTAGTAGAGATGGGGTTTCGCTATATTGGTCAGGCTGGTCTCCAACTCCTGACCTCGTGATCTGCCCATCTTGGCCTCCCAAAGTGCTGGGATTACAGGCGTGAGCCACTGTGCCCGGCCCACAAAACTTTTTTTTTGTCATGCATGAAGACTAAATCACAAAACTTTTAATCATTCTTACTGCTTATGTGGTTCTAGTCTTGTTCTCATGCTCTGTACAGATATCAAAGTGGTATTTGATTACTCAAGAAATCCTTAATGTCTATTTTCTTAAAGACAAGTACTTGAGAGCTATATATATAAACCTAGAAATGGCTATATCTTCTGACAGCTGCTCATTTATTATTATGACTAAAAATAAAAATTCCCCAGGAAAATATGAATAATGATCTTTAATATTTTGAAGCTTCAGAAGTAATAGAAAAAGTGTCTCTTTTCATTTACACTGACATTTTTCCAATTATACAATTTATATTTTGGTATTTTACATGTATTAAAAATTCAGTGGGACTTTTAAAATAAATATGACATAACACACATTCAAAAGAACATTCTTGGCTGATACAGTGGTTTACCCCTGTAATCCCAACATGTTGGGTGGCCAAGGCGTGCAGATCACTTGAGCTCAGAAGTTCAAGACCAACCTGGTCAACACAGCAAAACCCTGTCCCTACAAAAAATACCAAACAGAAAAAATTAACCGGGCATGGTGGTATGCGCCTACAGTCCCAGCTACTCAGGAGGCAGAGCTGGGAGGGCAGATTTTGCCCCAGAGGTCGAGGCTGCAGTAAGCGATGACTGCACCACTGCACACCAGTCTGGGCAACAGAGTAATACCCTGTCTCAAAAAAGAAAAATAAATTTACAATAAAAACAGTTGTCTCAGAAAGTTCTACATTTATTTTCATAACACTGACACTGACATTTCACAAAAAGCTTTGGGATTCAACTTTTGCTAACTGTTTTACAGTCTTTAAGTTTTTTTGCTTTTTTGTTTTTTTGAGACAGCCTCTCTCTATCACCCAGGCTGGAGCACAGTGATGCAATCTCAGCTCATCTGTAGCCTTGACCTCCTGTGCTCAAGTCTCCCATCTCACCCTCACAAACACCACCACAGCCAGCTAATTCTTTAATTTTTTGTAAAGATGCGTCTCACCATGTTGCCCAGGCTGATCTCAAATTCCTGGGCTCAAGCAACCCTCCCATCTCAGCCTCCAAAGTGCTGGGATTACAGGCATGAGCCACCATGCCTGTCCTGCTTTAAAGTCTTAATATAATGTTTATAATATTGTCAGAAGTGACAAATCTTCATATGATAAATGCAAGTTTGATTTTGAGATATTTCTTATCAAAAAGTGGTTTACCTACATTAGAAATGCCACTTTTGAACAAAAGGTGTGACTGTAAAACATGAAACAAACTTTCTTGTGCTGCTGTAATGACACTATTATTAAAATATATTTATAGCTACATTCCCCTCATCCAGTGTCTGCTCTGTGGGTTATCACTCATATGCTCTAGTATGTTGGGTAAAAATAAAGTTCAACCATTTAATAGCCATACTTCCTACTATTATAGGTAAAATAACAAGCTCTGAAGGTTTCTATAAGTCAAATTATTGATTATTTGAAAGTAGTTATAACACTGATTTTTAAATTCAGGCAGTTGTGATTCAATCCTCTTTCTTTTTTTATACTATACTGAAAATGAATGTTACTCTTTTAGCATATATCTGACACCAGCCTACTCAGTCAGTTGTCTCCTCCTGTTACAAACATACACAGACACATGTACACTCCTATTTTTTAAATCCCCTATACATGTATTTTTTTCCTAGTTTATAACCTGAATGTTACCTGCCAGTTTTGCCTCTAGGACAATCTTCCCAATGATAGTCACGCATTTTCTTTCGTTCTCCTTTGAAAAACAATCGAATCCCACTTGACTACCTTGAGTGCAGCTTGGCACAAACTTCACTGAAATTGTTCCACTCCACTTTCTACTCCCAGAACAAAAAACTAAAGCAGCATAGTCTTGTACTTGTACTTCTCTCTGTAACAAGCTTCACTTCTGAAGCTCTACCTCACAGAATTACTCAACTATGCCTTTGTTCTCTTCAAAAATCTTTATTAATTCAGCATTTAAGATTATCCCCATCCTGAACTAAGAAATGCCAAAAAATGTTTAATCACCCATCTTGATTCTTCCAAACAATCCCAAATTTGTTCATTGCTGAATCATCCTTTAGACCATGTCTTAGTCTGTTCAGGCTGCTAAAACAAAATACCCTAGACTGGGTAACTTATAAACGATAGAAATTTATTCCTCACAGTTCTGGAGGCTAGGAAGTGCAAGATCAAGATCTGGTGTCTGGTGAAGACTCACTCTTCTTCATAGATGGCATCTTCTCACTGAGTCATCACTTGGCAGAAAAGGGGGATTCAAGGTTCCTCAGGCCTTGTTAATAATAAAAGCAGTAATCCCATTCCTGAAAGCTCTGCCCTCATGACCTAAGTACCTCCCAAAGGCCCCACCTCTTAAAACCATCAAAGTGAAGGTTAGGTTTCAACATAAGAATTTTGAAGAGACATTCAGACCATAGCTGACATAAGCCTCATTTTTTTGATCCAGAATAAGACACACACACACAGTGGCTATCTTTAAGAGGAAGAGTTAATGTACCTTTTAGGAAAAGGTCAGTGAATGGCTACACAGCTGTGAAAAGTGGAAAATAAGAAACTCAAAATAATTCATTTTATGGAGAAAAATCAGAGGCCAAGAGGGGACACGTGGTTAACCTATGTTTATATATATGGTTGCAGAGCCGACGCTAGTATTCAAGTCTCCTGATTCCAAGTTCAAAGCTTTTCTACTCTGTCCATTCATTCCAAGTACTAAACAGGATTATGCGAAATGAAAGGAGGTATACACAAAAGACTACATACTGTATGATTCCGTTAATACTAAATTTCAAGAAATGGCAAAACTATGAGACAAAAAGCAGATCAGTGAGTGCTTGCGTGGGGCTAGGGATAGGCACAGGTATTGACTGCAAATGAGCAACAGTGAGCTTTTTGGAAGATGAAAATTTTCTAAAACTGGATTGTGATAAATCTACTAAATCTACTAAAACTTGAACTGTGAATTTTATGATACATAAATTATACCTTAATAATACTATTTTTAAATTACTAATAATTCAATATATAAGGAACTCAACAGCAAGAAAACAAATAATGCAATTAAAAAGTGGGCAAAAAACCTAAAAAGACATTTCTCAAAAGAAGACATATAAATAGCCAACAGGTATACGAAAAAATACTGATTAACCATCACAAAAAAGCAAACCAAACCACAATTCTGTTATCACTTCACACCTGTTAGGAAAGCTAGTCACATAATGACAAAAGATAAGTAAGCACTGATGAGGATGTGGAGAAATGGGAATCTTGTACACTGTTGGTGGGAACAGAATAAATTGGGACAGCCATTATGAGAAAACAGTATAGATGTTCCTCAAAATTTTAAAAATAGAACTACCATATGCTCCAGCAATTCCACTTCGGGGTATACATCCAAAGAAAATGAAGTAAGTATGTCAAGGAGGTATCTGCACTCCAATGTTCATGAAAGTATTATTTACATAGCTAAGCTGTGGAGTCAACCTGTGTCCACCAATGGATAAATGGGTAAAGAAAATGTGTTATGTGTGCATGGGTGTCTGCATGCATACACACACACACACACACACACACACACACACGAATCATATTCAGCTTTAAAAAACTAAGACAATCCTGATGGAGTTTAAAATATGCCATTCTGACATATTGACTATTTTGAGTTAAAGGCACTTGAAAAACAGCAGGTGTAAAAGATTACTCTGACCTTCCTTCTATTTCTTAAAACCAGATGAAATTCCCATGTGAAAGAGGCCCTCCTTAAGCTAAAGGGAAAGCAACATTTTTATCATCAAGGATGGGATATGGGAGACCAAGAGAATCCTGTACAGACTTTGTTAAAATAACTTTTATCTTTTAAGCCTCCCCATATAATCCAGTTTATTTTTCAAGTTACTATCCTTTGTCCAATGTAGTACATAAGTATTCAATTCTAACTATATCTTTGGGTCTTTGTTTCCTTATGAGGGCTACTATGCCATGTAAAACTTGTATTGAATACATTTGTGTGCTTTTCTCCTGACAATCTATCTTATGTTAATTCAATTATCAGGCCAAGCCAAAAAAACAAAAAACAAAAAACCTTTAGAAAAGTAGAAGTAAAGTTTGCTTCCCCCCTATAATGTTATCTGAAAATAGCATGGATGAACCTGAAGGACATGATGCTAAGTAAAATAAGACTGGCAGAAAAAGACAAATACGCATACTACATGATCTTACTTACATATGGAATCTTAAAAAGGTAAACTCATAGAAGTAGAGAACAGAATAGTGCTGTCAAGGGCTGGGGTGAGGGGGAAATGGGGAGATGTTGGCCAAAGGTTCATGCAGGATGAGTAAGTTTTAGATATCTAATGTATAGCATGGTGACTACAGTTAATAGTATTTCCTGTACACATTAAATCTGCTAAGAAAGTAGATTTTACTTTTTTTTTTTAGACGGAGTCTCACTCTGTTGCCCAGGCTGGAGTACAGTGGCAGCTCACTGCAACCTCCGCCTCCTGGGTTCAAGTGATTCTCCTGCCTCAGCCTCCTAAGGAGCTGGGATTACAGGTGCATGCCACCACACCCAGCTAATTTTTGTATTTTTAATCGAGGGGAGGTTTCGCCATGTTGGCCAGGCTGGTCTCGAACTCCTGACCTCAAGTGATCTGCCTGCCTCAGCCTCCCAAAGTGCTGGGATTACAGGTCTGAGCTCCCACACCTGGCCAGAAAGTAGATTTTAAATGTTCTCACCACGCACACAAAAAAAGGTAACTATGTGAAGTGATGGATGTGTTAATTAGCATGATTCTAGTAAACATTTCACAATCTATACATATACCAAAACATCAAGTTGTACACCTTAAATACATACAATTTTTATTTCCCAATTATACCTCAATAAAACCAGGGGATAGGGAGGAGAACATTTCATGTTCAAAAAACAAAAGGAACTCAGATTTTTTTTTTTTAGCTTTAAACTCTTAGAGCTCTCAGGGCTTAAAACTATAGTTGACCCTTGAACAACACAGGTTTGAATTTTGAGGGTCTACTCATATGCTAATTTTTTTCAATAAATTTGTTGAAAAATTAGGGGGAAGTTTGTGACAATTTGAAAAAATTCACAGACAAACCATATAACCTAGAAATATCAAAAAAGTAGGCCAGGTGCAGTGGCTCACACCTGTAATCCCAGCACTTTGGGAGGTCAAAGCAGGAGGATCACTTGAGCTCAGGAGTTCAAAACCAGCCTGGGCAAGGGCAACATGGCAAAACCCTGCCTCTACAAAAAATACAAAAAATGAGCCAGGCATGGTGGCATGCACCTGCAGTCCCAGCTACTCAGGAGGCTGAAATGGGAGAATCACTTGAGCCAGGAGGCAGAGGGTGCAGTGAGCTATGATTAAATCACTGCATTCCAGCCAGAGTTTCAGAGTGAGACCCTGAGTTAAAAAAAGAAAAAGACAGGAGGCTGAGGTAGGAGAACTGCTTGAACCCCAGAGGTGGAGGTTGCAGTGAGCAGAGATCGTGCCGTGCCACAGCACTCCAACCTACTTTGTCAAAAAAAAAAAAAAGATAAAAAGGTATGTCAAGAGTGCTTAAAATATATGTAGATGCTAGCATATTTTATCATTTACTACAACAAAATATATACAAATCTATTATAAAAAGTTAAAATTTGTCACAACTTAACACCACACTTAGCCATACATGGTACCATTTGAAACAGAGAAAATCTGTGTCAAAAAAGAAAAGATGAGGTATTAAATCATAACTACATAAAATTAACTATACTAAAGTCTGTACTACTGAAATAATTTTGTTGCCACCTCCTGTTAATGAGGTGAGCTCAAGTGTGAGTATTTGCTTAAAGTACCATGTGACATTAATAATCTCAAAGCAAGCAGTTCATCTCTCCAATAAATTGTCTATTCCAGTAAAAAGTGAACTCTCCCGGTTTCATCGTGTTTAGTATGATACTATAGACCTTGAATGACACCTAAGTGCCACTAGTGATGCCGGAAGTGCTCCCAAGCAGCAGAGAAAAATCATGGCATTACAAGAAAAAGTTGAATTGCTTGATATGTACTGCAGATTGAGGTCTGCAGCTGCAGTTGCCTGCCACTTCAAGATAAATGAATCCAGCATAAGGGCCATTGTAAAAAAATAATTCATGAAGCCACTGCTGAAGGTACTCCAGCAGATGCAAAAATCATGCATGTTTTATGAAATACTTTTTTATCTCATATTGGGGTACTTTTATAGGGGTACTGGATTGCTATAATGAAAGGCATCCCTATAAACTTTAATAATATTAAAGAAAAAGCAAAGTCATTATACAATAACTTAAAGCAAAAGGAAGGTGAAGGATCTAAAGCTGAAGAACATAATGCCAGCCAAGGATGGCTTGATAATTTTAGAAAGAGGTTTGGCTTTAAAAATGTCACAATAATAGGAGAAGCAGCTTCAACAACCAAGAGGCAGCAGACAACTTTCCAGATGCTATTAAGAAAACCATTGAGGAGGCAAGGTCCACTGGCTCATTCCTGTAATCTCAGCACTTTGGGAGGATGAGGCAGGAGGATTCTGAGGCCAGGAGTTCAAGACCAGCCTGGGCAATACAGCAAGACCCCACCTCTACAAAAAAAATTTTTTTAATTAGCTGGGGGGAGGGCATAATGGCTCACACCTGTAATCCCAGCACTGTGGGAGGCCCAGATGGGAGGATCACTTGAGGCTAGGTGTTTAAGACCAGACTGGGCAACGCCATCAGACCCTGTCTCTACAAAAAAATTAAAAATATTTTAAAATTAGCCAGGCATAGTGGTGCATACCTGCATCCCAGCTATTCAGGAGTCTGAAAAGCAGGAGGACTGCTTTAGTCCAGGAGTTTGAGGCTGCAGTGAGAATGATCATGCCATTTGCACATCAGCCTGGGCAATAGAGCAAGACCCCATCTCTTAAAAAAGAATATGGAGAAAGAATATCTGCCTAAACAAGTTTTTAATGCAGACAAACGTGCCCTATTCTGGAAAACAATTCCATAAAAAACATTCATTAGTAAGGAAGAGAAAAAGCACCAGGATTTAAGGCAGGAAGGGATGGGCTAACTCTACTGTTTTGTAAAAATGCAGTGGGGTTTATGATCAGGACTGCCCTTATCTATAAAGCTACAAACCCCCAAGCCTTGAAGGGAAAAGATAAACACCCGCTGCCAGTCTTTTTGGTGGTACAACAAAAAGGCCTGGGCAATGAGAACCCTTTTTCTGGATTGGTTCTGTTGATGCTTTATCCCTGAAGTCAGTTCTTTTATTATTGAACAATACCCCTGGCCACCCAGCACCCCATGAGTTCAACACGAAAGGTGCTGAAGTAACCTAATTGCCCCCAAACACAATGTCTCTAATTCAGCTTCTAAATCAGGGGGTCATGAGGACCTTTAAGGCTGACTGGACACAGTACACTACAGAAAATACTCTCACTCTATGAAAGAGAATGCCAATAAAGAGACCATCATGAAAGTCTGGAAGGATTACACCACTGAAGAAGCCACCATTGTTATGGAAAAAGTCATGAAAGCCATCAAGCCTGAAACAATAAATTCCTGCTGGAGAAAACTGTGTCCAGACATTGTACATGGCTTCACAGGATTTGCCATAGGTCCAATCTAGGAAATCCTGAAAAAGCCTGTGAATATGGCACACACACACAAAAAAGTATGAGTTAAAGCGTTTTGAGATACGAATCTTGGAAAAATTTAAGAAACAGACACCACACAAGGGGAATTCTAAAAATATGATTCGATGAGTGCTTCCAATCCAGTACCAGACGATTAAAACGATGTAGAAGGAATGCCAAAAACGAAATGACATCAGACAATCTAGCAGAAGAGTTCTGATTATTCAAGACTGCTTTTGACTCCTTCAGTGACTTGGACCCTTCTCTGATATGTGCACTGAAACTAAAGCAAACAGTGGAAGAAGGATTGGTACCATATGGAAACATTTTTAGAGAAATGAAAAAGCAAAAAAGACAGAAGTATGATCTATTGCCATAAAGTTATACCATGTGTGCCTGCCTCTCCTGCCTCCCCTTCCCCCTTCCACCTCTACCATGCTGAGACCAACAAGACCAATTCCTCCGGTTCCTCCTCCTCCTCAGCCTACTCAATGTGGAGACAATGAGGATAAAGACCTTTGTGATGATCCACTTTCACTTAATGAATAGTAAATATATTCTCTCTTCCTTATGATTTTCTTAATAACATTTTCTTTCCTCTAGCTTACTTTAAGAACAAAGTATATAATACATATAAGGTGTAATGTGTTAGTTGACTATGTCACCGGTAAGGCTGGAAGTCAGGTCTATCAGTAATTAAGTTTTCGAGGAATTAAAAGCTATATGTGAATTTTCAACTTGATGGGGGTCTGCGCCCCAGACCCCGTGATGTTCAAGGGTGAACTATGTATGCTGAAAAGTGTCACTAAAATATGAAGAAACCAACTTTTCTCTAAACGTCAGATGTACTTCTCTTCATAATTTCCAAAAGTTGGGTACCTTATTTTCCAATCTTGCATTTACAAATGGAAACAGCAAATGACAGGTACTATACAAATATACATGTATAAATGAACACATGATCCTATTAAAACACTTTAGTTACTATCATTATTTTCTTTTAGGTACTTCTGTACTACTCTAAGTAAGCCTCTGTAAACCGTCATATAAAGGATGTGTTCTGGCCAAGTTTGGTGGTTCACACCTGTAATCCCAGGATCTTGGGAGGCCAAGGCAGGAGGATCACTTGAGCCAAGGAGTTTGACACCAGCCTGGGGAAGAGCAAGATCCCATCTCTTAAATAAAACAAAAAATTAAAATTAAAAAAGGATATGTTTTTTCTTTGTTGTCTACTCTGACAAAAATTTCTCCAAAATAGACTTTTTTGGTGATTTCATTTTTATTATATCTTTATGCCATTATAACCCAAATGCTTATTTTATTATTAAGAGTAACTATTCCTAATTGCACATTACCAGGTTTCTTTAGTTCATTATTTGGTACATCCTCAGTAAGTATACATCTTTTCAGCTTACTCAGCATTCAGAACATAGTATTATTTGTTTGCTTACAAATTAAAAGTAACATTATATCTCTCATCCTATGCACACTTGACAACCTATGAGAGGTATCAAGCAGATACTTCTAATATTTGAACCTTAAAAATAAACGAAGTTTTAGTTAATAGAGGGCTAGATGTCTGTAATTATGTCGGGAAGCAATCAGGATTATCAGTACACCTACATTTCTCATGCTGTTGAAGGGGTCAGTTTACCAAGAATAAGACAGGCCTTTTGGCCTCAAGAATTTTAGTTACAACCTGCCTAACCCCTGGAGTTTCACTAAACTTCCTAAGGGAGAAAGAAAAACCTAAAACTTATAAAAAGAAAGCAAATTGTTTACCCTGGCTTAGTTCTAGTTGTAAATAATCAGTTTTCTCAAAATTATAATCTTTTAACATTTGGCGACTGAACGAATTAAGTAGTTATTCAAAGAGCTCAAGACATAAAAACTAATACAATTTCTATTATATATATTTCCCCTTCAGGTGCCAGTACAATTTCATGTGTTGGAAAAATTGAGTAAGTCAGACCCCAACTGATTAGGCCCTAATTGTCAAACATACTTTCACCTTGTGAACTTCTCACACTAACTAACCTAAACCTGTTAACAGCACTCCCATGAGTGGAGAACATTGGGCTTCATTTTAGTTTAAGATGTTAGTCCTCGTCAATGAACACAGTTGTTGTGTTTTTTACATTATAGCAATGAAGCACATGAAGGTTAGAATTTTTTTAAAAACTAATTTCTTCTGGTCAGAGACGCTATAAATGAAGATAGAAATAACAGGAGAAATGGAAATGCATTCCACAAAATTGAAATGATATATTAAATATTAAGTAGAACAATAATGTAACTGATACGTGTTAAGAATGAACCATTTCCCACATCCCTTTTCATATGAAGTTATAAAATTTTTTTTTTTGAGATGGTGTTTCGCTCTTGTTGCCCAGGCTGGAGTGCAATGGCGCGATCTTGGCTCACCACAACCTCCGCCTCCCGGGTTCAAGCAATTCTCCTGCCTCAGCCTCCCAAGTAGCTGGGATTACAAGCGCTCACTACAGCTAATTTTGTATTTTTTAGTAGAGATGGGGTTTCTCCATGTTGGTCAGGCTGGTCTCGAACTCCCGACCTCAGGTGATCTGCTTCCCCCTCAGCCTCCCAAAGTGTTGGGATTACAGGCGTGAACCACTGCGCCCGGCCTATAAAGTCATTTTTTATAAATAATTTTGAAGGCCAGGCGCAGTGGCTCAAGACTTTAATCCCAACACTTTGAGAGGCCGAGGCAGGCGGATCACAAGGTCAGGAGTTCAAGACCAGCCAGACCAACATGGTGAAACCCCCCCTCTACTAAAAATACAAAAATTAGCCAGGCGTGGTGGCGCTCGCCTATAATCCCAGCTACCTGGATGAGGGAGGAGAACTGCTTGAACCCGGAAGGCAGAGGTTGCGGTGAGCCGAGATTGCACCACTGCACTCTAGCCTGGGCAACAAAGAATCTGGCTCAGTAAGTAAGTAAATAAATAAATAAATAAAATTAAATGCTATACAACTGAAGTTCTTCTAGTCTCTTGCCTATTACCTCAAAAGGAAATGAAATCATTATAACAAACCTATCATGACAAAAACTAATGTTTTCCCTGGAAAAGTTCTATTAACTCTAAGGAAAAAAGTATACTTTAAAGATGGTCAATTCCTGCATTTCTTACCATTGCTGGAAGAGGATGACAAACAAGGAGAAGAAAGTAGAGGGAGAGAGAAAAACTGAATAAATCTCCTTCATCTCCAAATAAGGCAAGCTCCTCGACCAGTATTCTCCTCTCTCTCTCTATCTCCCTCCTTCACTGACTGCCCCAAGGTCCCAGACAATACAGAAGCTACAAATGATATCTGTCTACTTTACCACTAATCAAGATATTACTATCAATTGTATTAAACAATTATGAAAAGGCCGGGCATGGTGGCTCACGCCTGTAATCCTAGCACTTTGGGAGGCCGAGGTGGGTGGATCACCTGAGGTCAGGAGTTCAAGACCAGCCTGGCCATCATGGTGAAACCCCATCTTAAAAAAAAAAGAAAAAAAAATTATAAAAACAATTGTTTAGATTAGCTTGTGGAATGTTGACGTAAGTCATTAAATAACATTGCAATGCTTTTATTGTTTTGATGGTTTGTAAATATTGTTTATACTCTAAGCAAATGTATTCTGGTTCTAGATATTACAATTTGATATCTCATTTAAGGGATATTATAGAAAATCAGTCACAACATTGATAAAAATTTAAAACGCATTCATTGTCCATTGAAAGTCTTAATCAAATAAGACTTACATAGATATATAGGTTCATTTTAGTTACATGTTTAAGGTAATTAAAAGGATTCTCCCATTTTCATTTTACTTTTGTTCAAGTTTATAATCAGAAAGTTACAGCATTTATGCACTTTGAAGTTTATACCATGAAGTTTATTCATTAGAAAAACTAATTCTAACCTTTTTCATGTGCCTCATTGCTACATGACATAAACTTATTACTCAGATTCTAAAATAAACATTAGCTTAATTTTCCATTTTCATCTAAGATTAATATCAACATTTTATCATTTATTTATTTTTTGAGGCGGAGTCTCACTTTGTCACCAGGCTGGAGTGCAGTGGTGTGATCTCCACTCACCGCAATCTCCGTCTCCCGTGTTCAAGCAATTCCCCTGCCTCAGCCTCCTGAGTAGCTGGGACTACAGGCATGCGTCACCAAACCCGGCTAATTTTTTGTTTTCTATTTTAGTAGAGACAGGGTTTCACCACGTTGGCCAGGATGGTCTCAATCTCCTGACCTCGTGATCCTCTTGCCTCAGCCTCCTGAAGTCCTGGGATTACAGGCATGAGCCACTAAGCCCAGCCTGTTTTTTATTTTATAATACGAACTTTATTTATACTGACCAATCATCAAGGCTATGACAAGATCTTTCAAGTTCGTTTTCATATTTATTCAGTTTATGGAAAAATAAATTTATAAAATACAAGCTATAAAATACAACAAATACAGTGAGCATTTCAGTAGTGATCTTTAAAGTTATTTTATTCCAGTGCTTCAATGAAGGTATACTATAGAACCAATAAAGAAGGCAGAATAGCAAAGGCAAATTTGAACCACATTAGCACCATTTATATTGGTATAATTTGTTAATTAAAAGAAGATTTATAAATCCAAAACATATTTCTCCTTCACTTTGTCATTTTCTGACCAAGAAAACCTGAATAATGAGTAATGAGTTTATATCTGAGTAATGAGTTAAATCTGAGTAACGAGTTTATATCATGTAGCAATGAGGCACATAAAGGTAGTTAGAATTAGTTTTTCTAATAAACTTCATGACACTACAAAGAGATTTTTTTAAAAGAAGATGATTACAAAAATTTAAATGAAATTAATCCTATAACTCTGCTTTCAGTAAAGAGTAAAAGTAACCCTTACATTGACAAATACGGCATAATCACATAGGTCCTATTTGCTCTTCTTCCATTAAAAGGAAAACGTGCAGTCTCATATAAAGTTTACATGGGTTTTATGTTCCGAATATTGTAGATATCAAGAAAAACCTTTGCCTAGTGGGTGATAAGGTTAACTTTATTGGTTTGATTTCCCATTTCTCCAAATGGAAGACTGTTGGATGATGGAGGGTGGCTGGGGAAAGGAAATAATGGCAGATTAGAACGTTGAAAGAAAAGTTGGGACTTGAAACTAATCAGTCTTTTAAAAATCTTACGACCAAGCATGGTGGCTCACACCTGTGGGAGGCCAAGCTGGGATGATCACTTGAGGCCAGGAGTTCAAGACCAGACTGGGCAACATGGCGACACCCTGTCTCTTTTAAACTTAAAAAATAAAAATAAAAAATCTTTTTAATAAAATAAAGCAGCCAGGTATAGTGACTCACGCCTGTAATCCCAGCATTTTGGGAGGCCAAGGAGTGAGGATCACTTGAGCACAGGAGTTCAAGACAAGCCTGGGCAACATAGCAAGGTACATAGCAAGGTCTTATCTCTACAAATAATAAAAAATAATTAGAAATAATTAGCCAGGCATGGTGACATGCACCCGTATTCCCAGCTACCCTCAGAGGCTAAGGCAGGAGAATGGCTTGAACCAGGGAGGTCATGGCTGCAATGAGCTGTGATCATCCCACCGCACTCTAGCCTGGGCAACATAGTGAGACAACTCCCCATCCTAATCTCAAAGAAAATAAAATCTTAAATCTACACACATCCCCATATAATATTCTTCTGTTGGGATTTTTTTTTAAGGTTCTTTAAAAATTAGTTGTAAACATCTTTTACTTTTAATATCTTTAATTGTCTCATTATAACAAGCTACAAGGTAAAAACAATTCAAACTCTAACAAAGAAATTCTATACTATATGATAGTGAAATATAAGCCACAGAATCAATAAGAGGATGCTACACTATTGTTGAAGACCAGAAGTTATTATCTCCTTTGAAAAGGATCAACAGAAGCAGTATTGATGCAGGATACAAAAGTACTATAATAAAGCTGGATGTGGTAGCACATGTCTATAGTCCCAGTGACTCAAGAGGCTGAGGCAGGAGGATCACTTGAGCCCAGGAGGTGAAGGGCAATCTAGACAAAACAGCAAGATCCCAAGATCCCAAGATCCCATCTCTTTTGGAAAAAAAAAAAAAGTACCATAATAGTAATACTTTCTGTTTCGGAGTTGTTTAAAATCTTAGTTATATGTTTAAGAAAGTAACTTATTCAAGTTTTTTTAAATATTTACTCTTATGATTGTAAAACTTTCTTTTACATTTATCAATGTGCTATAATATGAAACGGATGTATCTGCCGTTTAACAGAATCAAGAAATTTATTAAATGCAGTTTATCATAAATCAAAAATAACCATTAACAAAATGAAGAATCTATTTACTTTATCAGCATTGAGATTCTATTTACATAATGAAGAGCTATGGGTAACAAACAGCCCAAACAATCTTCGCAGAAAACTCAATATTCCAATGATTTTAAATTATCAATTTCTAGGCTTGGATTTACAGAATATGGAAATGGTCAGAAGTAAATTAACATACCTAATTTATTACAGTTCAGGAATCTAAATGAAATGTCACAGGCCACAAAACAACTACTTCATATTCAAAGGCAATTTGGTAGATCAGCTGGACTCACTGCATTATATTGCAGGAGATAAGGGTTAAGTGACCTTGGGATACTATTCTCCAGATGGCTAAAGGGTCCATTTTTTTTATTGGAATTATCTCTACTGTAAAAAAAAAAAAAAAGAATTAGATCTACTTTTGATAAACACCTAGCTTATCACACAATTAATACCTTTGCCCATATAAGATTCTACTTGAGGCTTTGTTTTTGAAATTTTAGGATTATAGCTACTATAAAAACAAAATTTAAGAACACACAACATACACAACAGGTTAAGAATACATGCCTTCTCTTCTGATGAACAGCACAAGAAGGTTAAGAAGTCTGGGGATACATTTTAGAAATTTTTAAATGAGAAATCCAATAAATCTTTAAGCATTTAGCTTTCCATTATTGCAGCTCATGAAAAGATTTTTTAAACTAATTTGTAATACACAATATATTCACTCCACAAATAACTATGTACATATGGAGCCCACATCAATTTCCTTACCCTTTTAATTAAAAATTTATGTTTCTCCTACTCATCAAAATCTGGTTTTAGGTGTTTTAAAAGTTCAAACAGCTATCAAGCAATAATTTGCTTTGGCACTAGCTCCCCCTCCAGACCAATGTACTAATATAACTGCATTTAAAAAAATAATAACAAGTAACAAGTTTTTCCAATCCACTAGCAAATTTTAAGATTCACCACTTTTAAGGACACTCCAATTTCATAAAAATAACTCGTAAGAGTTTGCAACAAAACAATTAAGAATGTAATCAGAATTACTGCTTTTTTCAATTCTATACATCTTAAATAGAACTGATTTGTAGGAAAACAACTTCAGGTGACTTTTTAAATTCAAAATAACCTCAAAATAAAACCCATATAATGCCATATCTTATGGAAATTATTTTGAATCACTATCCTATTACACAAGTACCCTTCATGTTAACTCACAATTTGACCAAAGATACGTTTTTGCATCTATTTCTGCAATCCATGCAAGTTTCATTCCAGCTGTTCATCTATGGAATTCAAATAGAATTCTCAATTTATAAAGCAGCAAAAAGAAAATCTATGTCTTGGAACTACCCTTGTATGTGTCTTATTCATCTCTAACTCCCTGCATGTTTTACGCACTAAACCTGTAAAATGACCATTACAAACGCTTATATTCCCACCTTCTCACTACTACTGTAGTATTTACAAATCAAGTAATTAAGATTTTCTACACACAGCAGATTTCACAAGGATAACAATGCATAAGGCCTTATTATTTGGCACAGGGTTTTAGAATGTTTTTACAGTTATTTTAAAGAGAGGAGACTACAACTCAATCCATTATTTCTTACATATCTGATATCCTGTAGGGCTTAAATAGTAATTTCTCGCCTAAAATACTTTCTATATTATGTATCTCTTTAAAGAATTAGTTATTAGACATGGAATGTAAAATTAATCAAGAAAATAAATATGCAGCTAACTCCAGGAATAACAAGAAAAAAAAACTATACTGAAACCTGCCCATAGTTTTCATAGAGCCAAGCCAAAGTTAAGCCAGTTACTTGAGATGCGTTTAACTCTAAACTGATACAAAACTTGTGTTGCATTTGTTCCGCAAAACCTTGAAATTTGGTGTTATCTACTGGAGAATTTGGCTTTTCTGGGTCCACCTTCTGGAGTGGGTTTAAATAAACTGTAAATAATTCAAACATAGGAAAAAACCACCACCTCTCCGTGCCTTTATCCAAGGTCTCAATATTATACGGCAAAATGCTAAAAGCTCATCAGGGACATAGCCCTAAACATGATACTGCCACTTAAGAAACACACTGCATCTCTGAAGATTGCAATCCCCACTGTGAAGAAAGAACAGGTGCTGCATCCGACAACCCACTCACTCCTGCAGGACAAACCTCCTAGAACTAATAAATATGGACTCATTTAACCTTCCCAAGTAAGTTTAGATACTCAAAAGCCGCCAGCTCGTCATTTGCACAGCAAAAGGGAGTACAGCTGCACTCAAGCCTTTAACTGCCCTTCATCGGTCCCGCGCGGATCTTTGTGCGGGTCCACTCCCTGCTTTTTAGCCCGAGCAGCACTCAGAGAGAGCCCATAACGCACCGGCATCTTCCTCCCCACAGACCGCGACGCCAGGGACCGAGCTGCTGGCGAAGGGAAGGTAGGTGTGGAGGGGAGACGACGAATACCTCCCACCCCCGCCCCTATCCCTTTTCCTCCCCCCTAGGCTTCGGCCCCTGCCCTAGGCAAGGATGCGCGACGCCGAGGGCAGCGGCGGCGCCGCTCTCTGCGTCCCGGCTGGAGAGCCGGGCCCCTCACCCTCTGCCCGCGCCCCCGGGTCTGCGCCAAGGCATCCGCCAGAGCGTCCCGGTGGCTCCCTCCCCACTTTTCTGAGAACCACTGGTTAACCGGCAGCAGTTGCAGCAACAGGCCCGGGGGTCGTCCGGGGAAACGAGCAGGGACAGCCGCCAAGCCTCCTCAGATCCCACGCGCTGCCCAGCCCAAGACCCCCAGGCGCGCGGGGCCCGGCTCCCAAAACGCCCCCTTACCCGAAGCGGGAGCAGAGGCGGTCTCCGCCGTCCCTGGTCGCAGCCACCAAAGCCACAGCCCTCAGCCGTAGCTGCCCCACGCTGGCGGAGTGGGAAGGGTGGCTGGGTGGAGGATGCTACTCCCGACTGAACCGAGAGGAAGAAACGGAAACAGGAACCGCCGCCGCCGCTTAACGGAGCCTTCGGCGCCACTGACTGAGGCAGAGCGCGAGGCGGCGCGAGCCGGGCAGTCCCTGACAGCGCGAGACCGAGCGCGAGCCGGGTCCTAGGCGCGCGACCCCGAGCAGCGCCGGCCCCATTCCGCGGGGAGAGTAAGGGACGGGTCGTCTGGGGCCGGGAGTGGGGACGGGGTAGGGAGGGGGCCTGGAGCGGAGGGAACCGGCACCTCAGATCGGCAGGAGATAACGCGCGCACGCGCCGGAGCAGCTCTGACAACGAGCGCAGGCGGGGAAGCCTCGGCCAGCGCCGGCGTGCGCGCGCAAATGGGGGCGCGCGCCCCTCGGCGTTCCTGGCTTCTGGGAGAGGGCGCGCATGCGCCGGCCGCTGCCACCTACGGCGACCCTGGCATGTGCCAGGGCTTCTCCCCGCCCCCTTCCTCGCTGCGCCCGCGTAGAGCGTAGCTGCAGCATCCACCGCCTAGCAGAGCCGCGGGCCACAGCGGGACCGCAGGGTTCCAGCAGGGCAGCGGCTGCGCACGCGGGTGCCGGTTCACACACAGGCGTAGGCCGCCCTCTACCGCCTGAAGGCCAGAGGCTGAGTGGGGCGCCAGGGGATCCAGGATCCCGGGAGGAGAGCTGCCTCCAGAGAATGCCGTGCTCCCTACAGCGCCAGGGACTGACCGGCCTGTGCCAGCTCAGTCGGCGGCCCTAGGGGGCACCCGCACTAGGGCTTTTGAAGCTGGTTCCTTGCTACTTTTCGGGGTGGCCGCTGCTGCTGCTCAGCCCCTGCAGCCCGCGTTTGGCCACTCGGCTACAGCTTCCAGCACGATCCTACAATGACATCGGTCCCCCCAGGCGATTCAGCGAAGCCCTACTTTATCTTGTGAGAGCTGTGTTTCCACATTCGCTCGAAGAGAAAGACCCCCCCCACGAGGGCCTGAGTTCGATGCCCGGCCTCTCCCGACCCGCGGCTGCGACAGCCCCTCTGAGGCGGAAGTTTATTTAGTATGGCGAGGAGAACAGCACGGGGTGAGGGGAGAGGCTTTGCCCTAAGATGCGTCCTACCCGCTCGGACTCGGAAAATTCCCAGCGTCCGCGATGCAGACCAGTGGGCCGAAGGGCTGCCTCAGAGCAGCCCAGACCGCCAATTGAGCGGGAGGACCGGAGCGCGCCGCCCCGGCACACAAAGTAGTCGCGGGCCGAGGGGGTGCCGCCAGGGCCAATCAGAGTCGCGCGCCGCGTGAGTGGAGTGCGAGCCGGCCAATCAGAGGGCCGGAAGATGAGCTTCCCGTTCCAAACTCTTCCCTTGTAGCTTTGGGACCCAGATCCCAAGCCTGGGGCGAAGTACGGTTGTAAGCGAAATGGTGCCCTGAAGACAAGAATCATTTCTCTAGGCTTGGGCATTTTAAAGCACATACCGGGGATACTTATCCCAAAGCAAGTAGCGGCGGCCTTTTAGATGTTACATATTAAGAAATCACAGAAAAGAAATTTAAGCGGCAGTGGCCTGTCGAGACTGCAATCTGCCTAATATTCATAAATTCACATATTTATTGAGATCTTATGTACCAGAAATTCTATTGCAGTTACACAAATAAGGTACTGCTGATTCAAAACAAGAAAATCCCTTGTCTTCAAGCAGCTGAGGTTCCGAGGGAGGCTTTGCTAGACCTTGTGACTCGTATTTATTGTCAGCTCTTTAAACAAAAAGCACTCTATGACGTGCTATACTTTGCAGTCGTTTTCATGATTGTTATCTCCCTGTGAGAAAAGAAAATTGAAAGTGGAGTGACTTACCCAAGATCACATAAAAGATACACTGGCAGAGCCAGAATTATGTTCTAGTTCAGTTTGTGTGTCATCATTCAATACAGTCGTTGAATAACAATTTGTAAACGCATGGATACTCTCTCCCATGAGATTTCTGTACTAAGTGTACAAGCAGAACAAAATTCTGGTATAAAAGTGACACACTTTGGTTGCTGGAAATTTACACAAATTTTAGGCTTATGTGGGATTAGAGGTCAAATCTTATCAGTCATACTCTAGATAATTTTTAGAAGTAAGAGGTGGGGTGGATATTTACTTTTTAGTTTAAACACAGCATTTTTTAAATATTTTAACCATCAAGTGTAACTTTTTTTTTTAAGTTAGAAGAAGCAAGAAGGATCACTTGAGCCCAAGAGTTCCAGCCTGCAGTGCCACATGATGGTGCCTGTGAATAGCCACTGCACTCCAGCCTGGGCAACATAGCAAGACCCCCATCTCTAAAATAAAAAATTAAATTTAAAACAAGAAAGAAAATAACTATTTCTGGTTGGTTAACAGTCATGATAGCTTACACTGTATAATACTTTGAGATATCTAAGTTCAAAGCTTTACATTTGCCTCAAAATTCTATTTTTGTCTGGCCTTACATTTTTGCTTCCAAAATCCTAGGAATTAAAGCACTTATTTTCCCTACTTCCTTCCAATTTAAAAAAAAAAAAAAAAACCTTTCCTAGGAATGTTTTGCCCAGGATTTGGAACATTTGTATAGAACAGTATAATGTACATTAAAATAACAAATAACTTTGGTATCTCTTGAATACACTCAGACACTAATTCTTGAACGATTTTGAAGTCTGCTTTTTTGAATCAATGTCCTTCTCCACTGTAATGGAGCATTATTATAAAAACCCATTCCAAGGGAGGCTTAGGATGTAGCTGCCATCCCAAAACTGGAGGTCTCTGTCAAACCACTGATATTTGAGAACAAGTCTTTACACATTAAGTTCCAAGCCAATCATGAATTTCCAGGAAATTTGCTTATAAAAGGGATGCTTATTCGCCTCTTCTCAATGTGGACAACAGTCCCAGTTTTTAAGAAATACATTTATTTTACTCTCCGAAGAGGAAAATTCCTAGAACTCAGTCTTTCTCTTGCCAGGTTAAATTCTGAGAGAGAAGGAATTCCCAAAAGTTCTAAACATCACTGGCCATCAGAAAGTATCTGTGTCAAAAGCGTTTTTCCACAAGCTGCAACCTACCATCCTGTTCCTGGGCTCTCTCATTCTCTTCTCCCAACTGCTTGCCTCTGCTGCTCATCACTCCCAGTTTGTGATACTAAGTAAGTATAAGTACTCCACCTCTCCCTCACCAAACTAGGTTTTGGGCCCATCTTTGCTTATCGTAAAAGTTAAAGACAAGTTCTGCTCAACAAAAGATTAGGCAGAACAATCTTTATGATCTGTTATACTGTGTCAATGCATTGTTTTCTTTCACGTAGCCTCAGTCAGATTCTTAACCATCAGCCAGAGCTATGGGGACTTGTGTGTGGGGCAAGAAGGAGTCAACCCTTAGACAATGGAAAAGATCAAAAGAAAGTTAGAATGAGTACATGAGTGGCCATTTTATTGAGAGATTAGCTAGATCAAAGTTAATGAACTTGAATGCTACCACATTTCCTAAGTTGTGAACATTCATGTAGAAACTAGTTTGAAATTTACTACCATTTTATTACGACTGTAATAAAAATAATAGCCAAAGTGTAATATTGCTGAGCACCAGGCCCCATGCAAAACTCTTTACCTACACCATTTAATTCTCAAATAAACCTTTGAGGTGGATCCTATTTTTATAGTGGGGAGATCTGTTAAGTTCCAGCAAGGGGTTGAGGCACTCAGAAGTCTTAGCATAAGCTACTTACCAAATAGTTTAGAAATTTTTCTATCTCTACAATGTGTACCAATTGACTGTCAGTCATAGCAGCATTCTGATTAATTGTTAATTGTTCTTGTTGTTTTATAATTGTTGCTCTAGCTACTTTTCACTTATAGGATCCCATAATCCAAAGGGCAACATTGTTACTGCCATGAGCAAGAAAGAATGACCTTGAGATAATCATTTTACCCATTTGGGCCTCAGTTTTCTCATTTGTAAAATAAAAGGGTTGGACTAGGTAAGTTTTAGTTGTTCACCAGTTCTAAAACTATAAATCTAGCCAACTTGACATACCATTAACAATAACTACAAAAATGAAATATGGAAAAAAAAGAGTCCATCTTTTCTTTTCTTTTTTTAGAGACAAGGTCACCTATGTTGTCAAGGCTGGTCTTGAACTCCTGGCCTCAAGCTATCCTCCCCGCTCAGCCTCCTGAGTAAGAATCTATAGTTTCAAATTCAATGCGTTATAAGTCACTTTTGAGCCAACTCCTTAAACAGAAACTCTATACCTATTCATTAAAAAGCCAGAGTAAATCTTTCCCATTAGAAGAGTAAATGAAGTGACTGATTTAAAGACTGATGAAACTAGCCAGACTATCCCTCTCTATGACTTGGCTTCATGGCTGAAATTTCTGTCTTCTCCATTGGGATAAAGCAGCCTATAGTTCACACTACTGATTTCTTATTCAACATTCATTCCTGTCCTTCCTTATTAAAACGGCTCTTTATTTTTGTTTTTAACTGCCAATTTTTTAGGTAACCACCCAAACTCCAACTACAGAAGGGCAACTCAATTAGCCAGTAAATGGATTCCCTAATATGGTAGGAGATTTATCATGCTTACTCTCCCCTTCCAGACATACAAAAGGGTTACATTTTTCCACACCCACCCCAGCTACCCTCCTCCCCTTGCAGTTGGGCTGGACCATGTGACTGACTAGCTGTAGCCACCAGTCTGTAGTGGGTTGTGGGTAGAAGTGGTATGTGTCAATTCCAGGTAGAACAATTCATTGCCAGCATAAGTCCTTACAGTGTTTACTCTTCCCCAGACTCAAGACCAGTATTATCTTGAGTATTAGTAAAACCTCTCTCAGCTTAAGTTCCAAAAAAAAGGACAATGTAAAGCAGCCTGCCTCTCCAATCTTCATCTGGTTTGAATAAGAAATGCACCTTTGGCTGGGCATGGTGGCTCACGCCTGTAATCCCAGCACTTTGGGAGGCTGAGGTGGGTGGATCACCTGAGGTCAGGAGTTTGAGACCAGCCTGGCCAACGTGGTGAAACCCCACCTCTATAAAAAAATTAAAATAAAATAAAATTTAAATAAAGAAATGCACCTTTATAGTTTAAGCCACTGAGATTTGGGAGTATTTTTCAATGCAGAATGACCTAGCATCTAGGTTATTCTAGACTAAAATATGCTTGAAAACTATTAGGACCAGGGTAAACTGGCACAATCAGATCGAAGGAAATGATTTTCAGTCCATACCTGGGGGAAAGAGTTCTCTCCTGCCTGATATGAGCAAGTCAGACTGTGACCCAGACTGCCATTGGCAGCAATCTTGCAAGAGGAACTAACCTGAAAATGAAGTCAGCCTACTGGGAATGGCAGAGAGATAGAAAACCCTTGAAGATATGATTGAGCTGTGGTCATACCACTCCTGAAAACTGCTCTTTCCTGGACTATTCCACAAACCAATAATTCTGTTTGTTTGTTCTCCCATAACACTGTAAGCATAAACTCTATCTTGTATATCTTTAATTTCATCTCAGTTCCTAACACAGATATGTCTCAAGAAGCACTAAAAAAATATTGGATATAGCCAGGAATGATGGTTCATGCCTGTTATCTCAACACTTTGGGAAGCCGAGGTGGGAGGATCAGTTGAGGCCAGTAGTTCTAGACCAGCCTGGGCAACCATAGCAAGACCCCTGTCTCTATTTTTTAAAATATATTGGATACATTAAAATTTTTAAATATAATAGCTCATACTCTTGCCTTCAGAAATAAGGTATTGTCTGTATTAACAAGGAGAAAGTAATTTGATTTAATCCAATCTTTTTACAGATGAAGAGATTAAAACCTTGTAAGATATTACAAGTTTTATCAAGTTCATATAGCTTTGGTATGGCAAACAGAAATAGAGAAATAACTAATAATTGCTTCATCAAAATTGACCATAGTTTCCAACTCAGGATAGAGAAGTATTGAGCCAGTATATTACCCTCAGACTTTCTAGCTATCTTGCAACCACATCACACCAATCTGGTTCAACTTTTATGTAACAAAGTTGTGAGTGGTTTGCCAGTTCCCATGTGCCCCCAGGTTGAAGGTCACCTAACCTGAACATGCCCAGAGGAACCGAGTCTGCAACCACAGCGGGAACCTAAGTGCTCTGACTGAGGAGTGGGGACTGAATTAAGAAGGGGATACCACATGGCAGGATCCAAGATCTAATCATAGCAAGCTTGGCATCACCCCATGGCAGGATCCAATCAAATCATACCTCCCAGCATCATCTCATTGCAGGATCCAATCCAATCACATCTCATTACTTTATGCTTATAAAATCTGGCCCAGGTCAGGCACAGTGGCTCACACCTGTAATCCCAGCACTTTGGGAGACGGAGGCAGGTGGATCACTTGAGACCAGGAGCTCAAGACCAGCCTGGCCAACGTGGTGAAACCCACTAAAAAATACAAAAATTAGCCGGGCATGGTGGTGGGCACCTGTAATCCCAGCTGCTTGGGAGGCTCAGGCAGGAGAATCACTTGAACTCAGGAGCAGAGGTTGCAGTGAGCCAAGATCACACCACTGCACTCCAGCCTGGGCAACAGAGCATCTCCTCCTGTCTCCTTGCAGTTGATTTGCAATAAATCTTTTATTTTCTCAAAAGCCAGTGCCATGGTATTGGCCATTGGCCTCTATGCACATTAAACAGTGCTTGGTAACAATCTGAGCTTGGGCAAGTTACTTAACCTCTCTGAGCTCTGTTTTTTCCATCTATAAGAAGGGATGATGACCCCTAGCTCATGGGGTTGTATGGAATAAATTACTCAACATAAAAAAGCACTTATTCTTGACATATAGTAAATGTATACATTACAGCCCTATTAAATGATCTTTATTCATAACTAAACCATTTTTATACATTAGGTTAGATCCTGTAATCCTTTACCATTCGTTTAATTCAGACCACTGACCTGTGTTTTTTCATCACACAAAATTGTAACGTATATCAGTGTGTGGCCAGCACCCACCTTTCCTATAGGAACTACTGCTCTCATGCCCAGACTTCTATCATGATGGCAGCAAGAAGAGCTGTGTTACTGCTGTCCATTGGTCACACCTAATTGGTCAAGAGGTGGACACCTGACTAAAGATGGGCCAATGAACCCATTCCTCCAGGATGTTTAGACGTGGGAAGAGAGATTATCTCAAGCCTCACCTAGATATAAAACCTGGGAGAAGTCATTAGTCATTTGCCAAGTGGAGAAACTCATTTTGCATTAGAAAATAAAGTCAATGGACAGAGGAAGCAGAGAAGAAGAAGTATCCTTATTATAGTGGAATGCTCGGTTCCAGGTTTTCCTGACCAGTAGTTGAATTTCTGCCTTTTCTTCTGCCTAGGCTCATCTCTTTCTAGGCTTTCCCTGTATCATTGCGATATTGTCTCCGTCTTGCCTAAGCTATTTCCAGGTGGGTTTATTTTAGAAGCAATTAATGCAATGATATGCTATATTATCATAAAGTTTAAAAAAAAATTAGAAAATGAAAAATACTTTTTTTTGAGACGGCGTTTTGCTCTAGTTGCCCAGGCTGGAGTGCAATGGTGCAATCTTCACTCACCGCAATCTCTACCTCTTGGGTTCAAGCGATTCTTCTGCCTCAGCCTCCAGAGTAGCTGGGATTATAGGCATTCGCCATCATGCACAGCTAATTTGTATTTTTAGTAGAGACGGGGGTTTCACCATCTTGGCCAGGCTGGTCTTGAACTCCTGACCTCATGATCCGCCCACCTTGGCCTCCCAAAGTGCTGGGATTACAGGCGTGAGCCACCACACCTGGGCCTAGAAAAATTCTTAGATGTATTACCTTCATTAATGACCTGGATGATACCACTAAGAATAGATCATCAAGTTTATGAAAGTGAATCAACACATTTTTATATCAACTGTATGTAAGGTACCTATAGCAAACACTTCAGATTACCTACCTTTCTATATCTTTGCTCTCATTTTTCCATAATAACAAATCCCCATTTCTGGATGGTTCTATTGCAACTCAACTAAAATCTTACTTTTCCTAGTCTCCCCTGTAGTGGGTGTGGGCGCATGACTAAATTCTGGCTGTTGAGATCTAAGCAGAAA
The DNA here is from genome assembly GCA_963573385.1 of Cacajao melanocephalus. Classification (NCBI taxonomy): domain Eukaryota; kingdom Metazoa; phylum Chordata; class Mammalia; order Primates; family Pitheciidae; genus Cacajao; species Cacajao melanocephalus. The sequence continues at coordinate 237,184 of CAUYLG010074474.1, read as the reverse complement.
TGTTGTGCAGTGCTTATATTTTTTAAAAAAAATCATTAAAATGAAGGAGATATACCCTTCTTATTGCTTCTCTCCATCCTACTACCTGAGGCTTGATGATGTGATGACTGGAGTCCTTGCAGCCATCTTGCACCATGAGGAGAAGAGCTGTACCCTGGGGATAGCATAATAGTGACTGGGAGGGAGTTGGGTCCTTGACAACTTTGTCAAGCCTCCACACCAGTCCTGGATTGCTCATTTCCAGAATTATTTTATGTGAAAAATAAATAAGCTGCTGTTTTATTTAAGCTACTATTATCTAGGTTTTACTGTTATATGCCACTTAATCTCATACTATTGATACAATACCATTGCAGTTTAATAAATTATATTGAGTTAGGCTGGATCAATAAGGCTGTATAAAAAGAAACAAATCTGGCCCGACATGGTGGCTCATGACTGTAATCCCAGCACTTCGGCTCATGCCTGTAATCCCAGCACTTTGGGAGGCCGAGGCAGGTGGATCACCTGAGGTCAGGAGTTCGAGACCAGTCTGACCAATATGGTGAAACCCCATCTCTACTAAAAATACAAAAAATCAGCCAGGCATGGTGGTGGGCGCCTGTAATCCCAGCTACTCAGGAGGTTGAGGCAGAAGAATCACTTGAACCTGGGAGGTAAAGATTGCAGTGAGCTGAGATGAAGCCATTGTGCACCAGCCTGGGCAACAAGAGCAAAAACTCCATCTCAAAAAGGAAAAGAAAAAGAAACACATCTAAAAAGCATCTTGAAAGAACTGTTACAGAAACAAGTACATATTATTGTATTTTAAAAATTAGAAATCTAAGCTGGGTGCAGTGGCTCACGCCTGTAATCCCAGCACTGTGGGAGGCCAAGGCGGGTGGATCATGAGGTCAGGAGTTCAAGACCAGCCTGGCCAAGATGGTGAAACACCATCTCTACTAAAAATACAAAATTAGCCGGGCGTGGTGGCGCATGCCTGTAATCCCAGCTACTCGGGAAGCTGAGGCAGAGAACTACTTGAACCCAGAAGGCAGAGGTTGCAGTGAGCCAAGATCACACTGCTGCACTGTAGCCTGGGCAACAGAGCAAGACTCCGTCTCAAAAAAAAAAAGAATTTTTTTTTTAATTAAAAATCCAAAAATAGAGATACAATCTGGGGAAGGATGGGTAGGAACAAGGTCAGAGGAAAAAATTCCAGCCCCCCCCAAAAAAATTAACCACTATCAGTATGATATAAATACTTGCTACAGCAAGAATAAATCTTGCTAAAGTCACTAAAGTTCCAAGATTCAGCTTTTCAGAGGCAAAAATTCTACCTTATGCGTTAACCCAAGGGCAAATTAGATTCCAACGGGAAAACACTAACTCTAACCAAACTGACAAAAGTCTGAAAAACCAGAAGGCCGTCTTGAGGGCAGAGATCTTGCCTATCTGTCTTGATCACCACCATGTAGCATATTTATTGAATGAGTTAATTAATTTTCATTGCAATATAAATGCCAACAGGATTGAGAAACTTATAACCTTTGGTTAGTCAGAATCTTCCAAAGTTTCCATGGGAACGAGGCCATATAAAGTCATGGTTCAGAATATAGATTTTAACTATATTTGAATCCTTGCTCGCCACTTAATAGCTGTGAGACCTTGGGAAACTTTAAAACTCTCTGTCTCATTTTTTCATATCTACAATGTAGGAATAATAATATTATCTACATCATAGGGTTGTTGTTACTATAAGTTATTACATATAATGATCTTAAGAGCAGAGCCTGACACTGAATAAGTATACCATAAATTTTAGCCATTTATAGCTCTACAAAAATCCTAAGCTAAAGCAAGCCTTCACAGACCCTATAATTATCTGATCTAAATCCAAAGTCAAGATAACATGAAAACAGAAACTAAGGAAGCAGAAGAAAGAAGTGATTGACAAGATTTCCTAGACCAAAGTCTGAATGTCATTTCAGTTCTGCAGTACTTGCTATAACACAACTGTTGGTATTTAAAGCAAGGAGTAAAGGTTCTAAAAACAGCTCCCTCTAAATTGTGCTAACGTGATTTACAAGTAGACTTATAAACCTACATAGATAAAGGTCAAGTGGGGTTAACTTGTATTTATTTCAAGACTGATCATTTAGTTTAAAATACACTCTGGGCGGGCACAGTGGCTCACACCTAAAATTCCAGCAGTTTGGGAGGCTGAGGCAGGAGACTGTTTGAGTCCAGGAGTTCAAGACCAGCCTAGGCAACATGGCAAGACCCCCATCTCTACAAAAAATTTTTTAAATTAGCTGGGCATGATGGTGCATGCCTGTGATCCTGGCTACTTTGGAGGCTGAGATGGGAGGATCGCTTGAGCCTGAGGTCGAGGCTGCAGAGAGCTGTGTTCATGTATGGCACTCCAGCATAGGTGAAAGAGCAAGACCTATTTAAAAAAAAAAAAAAAATCAACACTCCGTTTTTTGGGCTCCTACACTCACATAGCATATGGCTGAGAAGACTATGCAACTTACTTGAGCGCTTTAAAGTACAAGGACCCAGGAATCACTCAGTTTACTTCAAAGAAAGAGGGGCTTGTTTGAAAACAAAAACTGAGACTTACCCCAGAGCTGAAACACTATTGGATACTGAGGCACCTAGGGAGCTGCCCCTCCATGTCTCCATCTCTCACATTTCCACATTCCCCATGGCATTCCTTTTCCTGCTTTTCTCTCAGTACCAACTCACTCCCATTCTTTTTTTTTTCTTTTTTAGACAGGGTCTCACTCTGTCTCCCAGGCTTGAGTGCAGCAGCATGATCTTGGCTCACTGCAACCTCCACTTCCCAAGTTCAAGCGATTCTAGTGCCTCAACTTCTCCAGTAGCTGGGATTACAGGCATGCACTACCACACTCCGTTAATTTTTTGTGTTTTTAGTAGAGACAGGGTTTCACCATGTTGACCAGGCTGGTCTCGAACTCCTGGCCTCAAATGATCTGCCCACCTCGGCCTTCCAAAGTGCTGGGATTACAGGTGCGAACCAACATGCCCAGCCTTTTTATTTTTTATTCTACCCTTTGGTTGCTGCTTCCTTATAATTTTGGATCCCCTATAATTTCATCTTCCTTACAGCATAGATACTATTTTAACTTGCAAATTCTCAGTTTCCTAGTACACATTCTCCAGCGAAGGAAGTCTTGTTGGGCCTGCATATCTTTCTACCAAGCCACATCATGGGTCTTCTGGCCTCGAATCAGGTGTTACTTGCGGTCCAAACTACTTCAAGGCAGTGGTGGCTGCCCGCATAGCAAGGGCCATGGGCATGGGTGTAGCAAACAGGAACTGACTGACATCTTTGGTACCCTGCTACACTCATTTCCCTTGCTTTCTCCTTCAGTTTTCTGCAATTCTCCTTAGCTCTCTAGTATTCACACCTAGATTTTATCATTCCCTCTTTCTATTCTCAATACTCAGCAATTCAGTTCAGCATCAGTCCTCATATTGGTTTTTGCAAATTCCCCAATGTGTTGTTTCCAATAGTTGTTGGATTTGGTTTTGTTTATGAAGTCAAGAAGGCTTTGTTGGAGCTCATCTTTGCACCATCTAGCCTCTCACCGACTAACTCAGCATCCCTTACATTGGTATGGTAAAGGTGAGCTCAGGAGAAATCATGAGTTATATAAGTGCAACCCTCATGGCTTCTTTTAAAAATAGCAGAAAGATGAAAGCTGTATGATAATGGCACAAAACTGTCTTCAAATAACAAAGACAGCCTTTTTTTTTTTTTTTTTTTTTGACGCAGGGTCTCCCACTGTTGCCTAGGCTGGAATGCAGTGGCATGATCATGGCTCACTGTAGTCTTGACCTCCCAGGCTCAAGCAATTCTCTCACATGAGCCTCCCAAATGGCCGGAACCACAGATACACATCACCAAGCTTAGCTAATTTTTTAGTTTTTTTGTAGAGACAAGGTCTCTCTATGTTGCCCAGGCTGGTCTCGAACTCCTGGGCTCAAGCAATCCTCTCTCCCAAACCTCCCAAAGTGCTGGGATTATCGGTGTGAGTCACCACACCCAGCCTTGAGACAACCATTCAAAAGCTAATCTCCAGAGTAGGTTTATCAAAAGCTAATGCTATCATGTGTTGAGTCGAAGAGTTTATATAAATAATGGCAGTAGAAGTCATATAGCCCCGAACCAACAGGGAAGACTAACAGGGAATTAACAGGAAATATAGAGGAGTATATGGATATTTGATGAGCACTAATGTCTCTGCCACATGTGGTACATGACATACACAACCATATGTGGCATGGCTCTGGATAAAAATTTGAACAAGAAATAATAAGAATAATGGAACGGATAGCAGAAGGCAAATTTCAAAAATTTTGAAGAACTTGATGACTGGGTAAAAAAGTGACTAAAGATTAATGAGATTTGGGCCATGGTTGAATAGTTATTTAATATCATCAATATAGTTTATGGTTGATTGGATGCCACATGCAGAGTATGAAAACAAAAAGAAAAATAGTTTATGGTTGTGCATGACTGCATTTAGAATTCAGGTCTTCCAATCCTAAACCCAATGTTCTATTCACTCTTTCAGGCTCCATATTTCATGTACAACATAGTAAAATATATATATTTTTTAATTCTGGAATCATGGATTGATCATGATATTCCCAGTGTCTAGAACAGTGTTTGGATCATGGGAAATGTTCAACAAACAGTTATTGAATAAGTGGATGAGTGAATGAGTAAATGAAGAAATGAATGAAGAAAGTAGATTTTATTACGAGAGACTAAATAAAAGAAGTTTTGTCTTTACATGTTATTAGATCTTGCAAATGGTTTCCAAGGAAGTTTTAATAGCTTTTAAAATAGCTGTTTTTAAAACAGCTTATACATGCTTATGTCCCCATTCCTAAATAATAGAAGAACTCTAATTAACTTTGTCCTTTCTTGGTCTTATTTTAAAGATGAAAAATATTCATATCCTAATAAAATAATCCATGCAGTCTTTTTACCTTTAATATTCTATGTGCCTCTAAGACAAAACTATCCATAATTAAGTTTCCTCTGCAACTTACAAAGAATGCATTTGCTGGCTCCTCCCCTGTAAATATGGCTGTGATGACCATATTTTTTTCTGTACCAAATGGCAAGTGATCGAACAACTAAGTCTAATATTAAAAATCTGGATTTTCCTGGAAAGTCCAGGACCTATGAACATTCATGGCCTTGGATTTAAAGTCTCCTGGGCTGTGTTGTCAGGGCTGATGTTCACCAATATTGCAAAATTTTCATTGGTCAGCAGTCTATTTTGATTGTCTGAGCCTACGCAATACTATTCAAAAAAATCTTTATCTTCCATGAGCTTAATTTAGTAATAGAGAAGCTAACTGAAGCTATGATAAACAGGTTGGAACCCAGATAGTTTGATTTTGTGGTGGGGAAATTTTTATCCTTCCTTGACTGTCTCCCAATCACAGCTTACCACTTTGCTCACCAAAAGACCTGGGATAAATTCTACATTCATCACAGTAAACCTAGAACTCTAGTGTCATATGCAGATGAAATAAGAACATTTTTACACATAGTTGCCAACTTGGGTGTGTGTTTTTTTGTTGTTGTTGTTTTTTTGTTGAGTCAGAGTCTTGTTCTGTCACTCAGGCTAGAGTGCAGTGGTGTGATCTCAGCTCACTACAACCTCCACCTCACGGGTTCAAGCGATTCTCCCACCTCAGCCTCCTGAGTAGCTGGGATTACAAGCAACCGCCATCATGCCCGGCTAATTTTTTTGTATTTTTGTAGAGATGGGGTTTCACCACGTTGGCCAGACTGGTCTTGAACTCCTGACTTCAGGTGATCCTGCCCGCCTTGGCCTTCCAAAGTGCTAGGATTACAGGGATGAGCCACTACACCTGGCCAGGTGTATGTTTTAAAAAACAGTTTTAGGTAGGCACAATGGCTTACACCTATAATCTCAGCCGTCGGGGAGGCCAAGGTAGGCAGATGACCTGAGGTCAGGAGTTCAAGACCAGCTTGGCCAACATGGTAAAACCCCACCTCTACTAAAAATACAAAAATTAGTGGAGCATGGTGGGGCATGCCTATAATCCCAACTACTTGGGAGGCTGAGGCATGAGAATTACTTGAACCCAGGAGGTAGAGGTTGCAGTGAGCTGAAAACGCATAACTGTACTCCAGCCTGGGCAACAGAGCAAGGCAACATCTCAAAAAAAAAAGAATAGTTTTAGAGTTGGGGCATGGTGGCTCATGCATATAATCTCAGCATTTTGGGAGGCCAAGACAGGAGGATCACTTGAGGCCAGGAGTTCAAGACCAGCCTGGCAACACAGCAAGGCCCCATCTCTACTTAAAAAAAAAATTAATTAGGGTGTTTCCTCATCTTGGTTAACAGTACTTGGTTAATTTGGTTAACAGTTAATTATAAGATAGAGGTAGCCTAGATCCTTAATTATCTACTAGGAGGAGAGCAACCCTATAGGCATTGGACTGTGACATGAGCAAGAAATAAATCTTAGACAGGCCTGGTGGCATGGGCCTGTAGTACCAGCTACTCAGTAGGCTGAAGTGAGAGGATCACTTGAGCCCAGGAGTGAGAGACTGCAGTGAGCTATGATCACACTTATAAATAGCCACTGTACTCCAGCCTGGGCAAACTAGCAAGACTCCATCTCTTAAAAAACTAAAACTAGCCAGATGCGGTGGCTCACGTCTGTAATCTCAGCACTTTGGGAGGCTGAGGCAGGCGGATCACAAGGTCAGGAGATCAAGACCATCCTGGCCAACATGGTGAAACCCCGTCTTTACTAAAATACACACAAAAAAGATTAGCTGGACACAGTGGCACATGCCTATAGTCCCAGCTACTCAGGAAGCTGAGGCAGGGGAATCACTTGAACCCAGGAGGTGGAGGTTGCAGTGAGCCAAGATTGCACCACTGCACTCCAGCCTGGTGACAGAGCAAGACTCCATCTCAAAACAAACAACCAAAACTAAAACTCAAAAAATCTTTATTGCATTAAGCCACTCATGTTAATTAACCAACTATTATACTGGCTAAAGGGAAAATGGGGAGCTGAAATCCAGCCCCAATTTAGTCATCGAACCATATGCCTTGGCATAGTCTTTTGCCAAACTGAGGGCCCTAGGCTGCATTCTCCCAGCTTTTTCTAATTCACACACAGATGCTGATATGGTCTGGCTGTGTCCTAACCCAAATCTTGTCTCAAATTAGTAGCTCCCATAATTCCCATGTGTTGTGGGAAGAACCAATGGGAGATAATTGAATCATACTATTCTCATGGTAGTGAAGAAGTCTCATGAGATCTGATGGTTTTATAAGGGGAAAACCCATTTTGCTTGGCTCTCATTCTGTCTTGCCTGCTGCCATATAAGACGTGCCTTTTACCTTCTGCCAATTGTGAGGCCTCCCCAGCCACATGGAACCATGAGTTCATTAAGCCTCTTTTTATAAATTACCCAGTCTCAGGTATGTCTTTAATAGCAGGATAAGAACAGACTAATACAGTAAATTGGTACCGAGAGTAGGGTGCTGCTGTAAAGATAACTGAAAATGTGGAAGTGACTTGGGAGCTGGATAACAGGCAGAGGTTGGAACAGTTTGGAGGGCTCAGAAGAAGACAAAAATGTGGGAAAATTTGGAACTTTCTAGAGACTTGTTCAATGGCTTTGACCAAAATGCTGATACTGATATGGATAATTAAATCCAGACTGAGGTAGTCTCAGATGGAGATGAAGAACTTGTTGGGAACTGGAGTAAAGATGACTCTTGCTAAGTTTTAGCAAAGAGACTGGGGACATTTTGCCCCTGCCCTAGAGATCTGTGGAACTTTGAACTTGAGGAAGATGTTTCAGGGAACCTGGCAGAAGAAATTTCTAAGCAGTAAAACATTCAAGAGGTGATTTGAGTGCTGTTAAAAGCATTCAGTTTTAAAGGAGAAACAAAGCATAAAAGTTTGGAAAATTTGCAGCCCGACAATGTTATAGAAAAGAAAAACCCATTTTCTGGGGAGAAATTCAAGCTGGCTGCAGAAATTTGCACAAGTAACCAGGAGTGAAATGTTAATGCCTCCAGAGCATGTCAGAGACCTCTGCAGCAGCCCCTCCCACCACAGGCCCAGAAGCCTAGGAGGGAAAAATGGTTTCATGGCCTGGGCTCAGGGCTTCCCTGCTGTTGCAGCCTAGGAACTTGGTGCCCTGCATCCCAGCTGCTCTACCCATGGCTAAAAGGCCAAGGTATGGCTCAGGCTGTGGCTTCAGAGGGTGCAAGCCCCAAGCCTTGGCAACTACCACATGGTATTCAGCCTGCAGATGCACAGAAATCAAGAATTGAGGTTTGGGAACGTCCACCTAGATTTTAGAGGATACACAAAAATGCCTGGATGTCCAGGCAGAAGTTTGCTGCAGGGGAGGAGCCCACATGGAGAACCTCTGCTAAGGCAGTGCAGAAGGGAAATGTGGAGTTGAATCCCCCACACACAGTCCCCACTGGGGCACTGCCTTGTGGAGCTATTACAAGAGGGCCACTGTCCTCCAGACCCCAGAAAGGTAGATCTACCAACAGCTTGTACTGTGCACCTGGAAAAGCTATAGACACTCAATGCCAGCCTGTGAAAGCAGCCAGGAACAAGGTTGTACCTTGCAAAGCTATAGAGACAGGGCTGCCCAAGACCATAGGAACCTACCTCTTGCAACAATGTGACTTGGATGGGGGATATGGAGTCAAAGGAGATCATTATGGAGTATTAAGATTTGACTGTGGCTGGGAACAGTGGCTCCCACCTGTAATTCCAGCACTTTGGGAGGCCAAGGTGGGCGGATCATGAGGTCAGGAGTTCAAGAACCGCCTGGACAATGTAGTGAAACCCCGTCTCTACTAAAAATACAAAAATTAGCTGGGCATGGTGGCACACACCTGTTGTCCCAGCTACTCGGGAGGCTGAGGTAGGAGAATTGCTTGAACCCAGGAGGCAGAGTTTTTGGTGAGCCAAGTTCATGCCACTGCACTCCAGCCTGGGCAACAGAGCAAGAATCAATCTAAAAAAAAATACTTTTAGTATCTTGCCATTAAAAAAAAAAAAAAGATTTGACCGCCCCACTGGATTTTGGACTTTCATGGGGCCATTAGCCCCTTCATTTTGGCCACTTTCTCCCATGTAGTTATCCAATGCCTGTACCTTATTGTATCTAGGAAGTAACTACCTTGCTTTTGATTTTATAGGCTTATAGGTGGAAGGGACTTGCCTTGTCTCAGATGAGATTTTGGACTGTAAACTTTTGAGTTAATGCTTCTGAAACGAGTTAAGACTTTGGGGGACTGTTGGGAAGGCATGATTGGTTTTGAAATGGGAGGACATGAGATTTGGGAGGGGCCAGAGGCAGAATGATATGGTTTGGCTGTGCTCCCACCCAAATCTCATCTTGAATTATAGCTTCCATAATTCCCATGTGTTGTGAGAGAAACCCAGTGAGAGATAATTGAATCATTGGGGTGGTTTCCCCAATACTGTTTGCATGGTAGTGACTAAGTCTTATGAGATCTGATGATTTTATAAGGGGAAACTGTTTTCACTTGGCTCTCATTCTGTCTTGCCTGCTGCCATATAAGACATGCCTTTTGCCTTCTGCCATGATTGTAAGGCCTCCCCAGCCACATGGAACTGTGATTCCATTAAACCTCTCTTTCTTTATAAATTATCAAGTCGTGGGGTATGTCTTTTTTTTTTTTTTGAGACGGAGTCTCCCTCTATTGCCCAGGCTGGAGTGCAGTGACACGATCTCAGCTCACCGCAGCTCCGCCTCCTGGGTTCAAGCGATTCTCCTGCCTCAGCCTCCCAAGTAGCTGGGACTACAGGCACACACCACCTTGCCCAGCTAATTTTTTTGTATGTTTGGTAGAGACAGGGTTTCACCATATTGGCCAGGCTGGTCTCAAACTCCTGACCTCATGATCAATCTGCCTCAGCTTCCCAAAGTGCCTAGCCAGGTATGTCTTTATTAGCAGTGTGAGAACAGACTAATATAGATGCCACACAAACTAGCAGTAGCCCTGACTAGTTCCTTGCCACAGATAACTCTGCCTCCACTCTATTTTCCCTTTATCATCCCTCTATAAAGAGCTGCCAGATTCTAAAGCAAAGCTCTGCTAATGCCATTTCCTGCTCAGAATCCCTCAGAAAGGCCTCATGGCCTCATGGATTAACACTCAAATCCTTAACATGGTCTCCAAGATCCTCCGCAATTCACTGAAAAAATCCACCTATCAGCCCAGTCACTATTTTTTCTTCTCATACCCATGTTCTCCAGCTCTGGAATCTAGCTGGCATGAGGCAAAGAGCTCCCTCAGCCTGACTCCACATAGCAAGTGCACCCCATCTCACATCCTCCCAGTTTATGGAATCTCCACCATCACTTACTCCACAATTTCCACAGCACGGAATCTCTTTAATTCCTTCCACTTTCTTGGGCCACCTTTCCCTTCAGTATTGAAATTAAAGGGCTAAATTTCCATCTTATATATTATAAGGGAACCTCCATCTGGAATATCTGGGGGCAAAATGGACGGATGTCTTGCAGCTGTTTCTAAGATAGTTCACTCTACACCTGTTTTTCCACCCTGGCTCCGCAGCATAGCAAGAACTCAGCTGTGTTCTCAACCCTAGTTGCATCCTTCTTGTGTGCAGGGTGTCATAGCACTCACCTTATCACAAAGAAACCAAAAGGCAAGGAAAGACAGCCTACAATACATCCACTCCTACTCTGTAGCCGCTAACATTGCCAGATAAAATGCAGATGCTCATTAAATTTGCCTTTCAAATAAACAGCGAATCATTTTTTAGTATGCCCCACGTATAGCCTGGGACATATTTATGCTAAAAAATCATTTGTTGTTTTCTAAAACTCAGATATAACTGGTGTCCTGTATTTTTATTTGCTAAATCTGGCAACCCTAACAGTAGACCCCTTTTTGTCTTAATCTATTGCTCAGATTAGGGGAAGAAGCAGGATGCTTCCAGCCAATGCATAATCCACCAAAAACACTGCCATTTTGAATAACATTTTTCTCCTTCAACAGCAATGGAGGGAAAACAGTTTTCCCTCCTATTACTATTCATGTATTATAGTGATTTATATGCAATAATTAGCCTCTCGTGACAAAATAAACTTCGTGAAGTTCGGAATCTTATTCTTCATATTCTTTCATTGGCTGGCTGGATCTTGAAAGCATTTTTCGTGAACTGACTACCTACCTGCTGCACTGGCATTTGAGGAAGTCAAAACCAGTAACAGCACCAGAAATTTTAAAGCAGATAAGAATCAGAAGAAAATACCCTGGGCTTAGCACTTTTTCTGACTTGCATAATGAGCCATGGATTTTATAACTTTGGCCTTGCACATATGTTTCCTAATATTTCCCCATATCTTCTAGGGAATACTTAGCTGGGTTTCACCTGAGGGGTATCAGACACTCAAAGGAACACAGGTTATGTCTAGAAGTCCTTCTTTTATTTTTTAATTTTTTAAATTTATTTTATTATTTTTTTTAAAGACGGGGTTTCGCCATGTTGGCCAGGGTGGTCTTGAACTCCTGACGTCAGGTGATCCGCCCACCTTGGCCTCCCAAAGTGCTGGGATTACAGGCGTGAGCCACCGTGCCAGGCTGAAGTCTTTAAGTTAGCTTGCCAAAGGAGTAATTCTTCCCTAGAACAAAAAAGTTTGCGGGTGCAGTGGCTCATGCCTATAATCCCAGCACTTTAGAAAGTCAAGGCAGGCAGATCACCTGAAGTTGGGAGTTCGATACCAGCTGACCAACATGGACAATCCCCGTCTCTACTAAAAATACAAAATTAGCCAGATGTGGTGGCACATGCCTGTAATTCCAGCTACTCAGGAGGCTGAGGCAGGAAAATCTCTTGAATCCAGGTGGCAGAGGTTGCAGTGAGCCAAGATCGCACCATTGCACTCCAGCCTGGGCAACAAGAGCAAACCTCCATCTCAAAAAAAAAAAAAAAAGCTGGCCAGGCACAGTGTCTCACACCTATAATACCAGCACTTTGGGAGGCTGACATTGGTGAATCACTTGAGGTCAGGAGTTCGAGACCAGCCTGACCACACATGGTGAAACCCTGTCTCTACTAAAAATACAAAATTAGCCAGGTGTGGTAGCTCATGCCTGTAATCCCACCACTTTGGGAGGCTGAGGAGGGCAGATCATGAGGTCAGGAGTTCAAGACCAGCCTGGCCAATATGGTGAAACCTCGTCTCTACCAAAAACACAAAAATTAGCCAGGCATGGTGGCACTCTCCTGAAGTCCCAGCTACTCTTGAGGCTGAGGCCATTGCCCTCCAGCCTGGGCGACAGAGCCAGACTCCATCTCAAAAAAAAAAAATTAGCCAGGCGTGATGGCACATGCCTGTAATCCCAGCTACTTGGAAGGCAGAGGCAAGAGAATCACTTGAACCCAGCAGGTGGAGGCTGCAGTGACCCACTATCATGCCATTGCACTCCAGCCTGGGCAAAAAGAATGAAACTCCATCTCAAAAAATAAAAAATACAAAATACAAAGTTAGCATCTCCACTGAGTGGGTGTAATTTTATTCTCTTTCAAACGCATACATCATCTGTAGAATATGAAAGTAGTACACTGGCCAAAAGTTAATGTCTTGTAAATCAGAGACTGTCCAGCTCTCACACCTATGCTTTCTTGGTAGCCCCTCTGGAAGCCAGAAATATGGTGGGTTAGATTATAGAGATTAATTAAATAGTATAAAATATACATAGTTATCATAAAAAACAAATGGTCTTGTTCTTTCCCTCATAACATCCATGTTCCAGATGCCAGTAGGTATCACCAGCATGGCGATTCTTTTCATAAAGAATAGGAAATTAATCATAGACTTGGCAGTGCCCTGTACTTTCCTGGAGTAATAGTAGTAGATAAAAGTGGGTGTGGTTTGGCTCCTTTAAATACACCATCTAGTCTAGAGATGTGGAAATTTTCTCAAACTGATATGTAGGAATATAACCCTTTTAGAAAACTTTCATTACTTCATTGAAAAAAGTCTATTTATATATATCCAGTAGATGCATTTTTTTGAAAAGTAGGCAACATGCACATGATAAAAAATTCAAAAGTTATATAAAAAGGCATAAAAGGAAAGGTGATTCTCTCTTTTACACTAACCCCCACAGTCCTCCTCCCCTGAGGCACCAGTCTCACCAATTTGTATATCCTTCTAGATGTATTTTCTTAACTACAAGCATGTACTTATATGTTGTTTTTAAACATATTTATATACATAGTATGTATATACTATTATGCACATTGCTTTTTCCTTTTTAAATCTTATTACCAAATTATTATATAAATTAAAGAGAATGAAAACATATATAGTATGCCATGGCTGGGCATGGTGGCTCACACCAGTAATCCCAGCACTTTGGAAGGCTAACACAGGTGGATCACTTGAGCTCAGGTGTTTGAGACCAGTCTAGGCAACATGGTGAAACCCCATCTCTACTAAAAATACAGAAATTAGCTGGGGCCAGGCACAGTGGTTCACACCTGTAATCCTAGCACTTTGGGAGGCCAAAGTGGGTGGATCACTTGCGGTCAGGAGTTCAAGAGCAGCCTGGCCAATAAGGTGAAACCCTATCTCTACTAAAAATACAAAAAAATTAGCTGGGCATGTTGGCCTGTGTCTGTAATCCCAGCAACTCAGGAGGCTGAGGCAATCCAGCCTGGGCAACAGTGGGACTCTGTCTCAAAAAAAAAGAAAAAATTAGCCAGGTGTGGTGTTACACACTTGTGGTCCTAGCTACTTGGGAAGCTGAGGTGGGAGGATCGCATGAGCCAAGGGACGTTTAGGCTGCAGTGAGTCATGATCACACCACTTCACACCAGCCTGGGTGACACAATGAGACCCTGTCTCAAAAAGAAAAATAAAAAAAAAAAAAAAATATATATATATATATATACATATATATATATATATATATATATGTATATATAGTATGCCAGGCACAGTGGCTTGTACCTGGAATCCCAGCAGTTTGGGAGACCAAGGCAGGAGGATCACTTGAGCCCAAGGCAACAGTGAGCTAGAATCATGCCACTACACTCCAGCCTGGGTGACAGAGCAAGCCCTTGTCTCAAATATATATGTGTGTGTGTGTGTGTATTCATTTATATGTGCATATATACATTTATATATTTTTAATATATTCATTTATATATATACAATGTAGTGATCTTGTTTTGTTTATTTAACAAAATTTAACAATTTTTATTTGAAACTATTCCATATTAGTGCATACCACTCAGCTGCAGTATGTTTGACTGCTGCACAATATTCCATTATGTGGATGTACCACTAGCAAATCTGATATTGATGGATTTTTACTTTTGTTATAGTAGAAGCTTTTTCAATTAGTTTTCCTTATTAGGAAAATGAATCCATGTACCACTGAGAGAGTCAACAGATATGTACTGAACACTTACTATGTCTAATACAGTTTGCCTAGGCCCAGTAATGAAACAAAAGAATATTCCTATACATTTCCTCATCTTCAGATTGTTTGGTCATTTTTCATGTGTCTACTGAGGGATTGGTATTGTCCATTTCAAGTTTTTAACTAAAGACTCCTTCTTTATCTATTAAAACACAAATCTTCTCTCCTAAATTTGCTCGACTATAGCAAAATGGGAGTTCCATACTGCTGAAACTTTAATCTATCACTTTGGGAAGATATAGCAATTTCTCTATAAAGATACCCCTGTGCTTACTTACAAAATCATGGAAGTTAAGAGGCAGAGACGAACTTTATAATCATATAGACTTATGATCATATAGACTTATAATCATATAGACTTCATTTTATAAATAAAGACAGCAAGACTAAGAAGATAAATAACTGGGCCATGATCATACTCCAGCTTCTTTTTCTGACACAAAATTGGTTCAACATACCTTCCCAGCCCCTATTTAAAAACTAAAACTACAACTTCTTTTGTGGTCATGCTGGAATAACATGGGCCTGATTTACTCTGTACCTTAAGCAACCGAAAACGAGATAAAATATACAAAACAGTTTTCAGATGTTGGGCAACATGCAACATGGGATGATGATCTTTGAAAGAAGAGATGAAGCTGAGAATTCAGAGAGGCTGAGTCCTGAATTTACAAGTAACAGGCACTCAACAACTGTTGATAACTGTGTCTGTTACATTTTGAACTTGCAGAGTAGATTACCAGATAGGAAAGAGCTGCACAAAGGCGGCTTGTTCTGGAGCTCTGCAGGGGCTTCCTCTTGAGTCTTCAGCTGAGTACCTGTCAGCTCACATGTGTAAGGAAACTACCTTTGACCAGGGAAAGACACCTGAATGGAGTGGTGACTGGCAATCACACAGGAATGGAAATAGCTCACACTCCTTGAATGTGGCGATATGTGGGGCCTCACATTGATTCAGAAAGGGGAGGCCAAATTAGCCTTAGATTAAAAGTTGCTCTGCAATTAATTACCTATCAAAGTTTACATGCAAGCCTCAGAAGGCTCAAACTGTTTTCAAGTCACTTAAGTGTCAAAATACTTAAAGGATATTTAAATATTTAACACAAAAACATTTAAAGGAAGACAAAAACAAAAATTCAGCATCCAACAATGTGAAATTGAGAATAATGGAATACAAGAAAAAATTACCAGGCATACAAAGAATCAGAAAAATATAACCCATAATGAGAAAAAAACTAATCAATAGAAACATATCCGGATATGACACAGGTAATAAAATTAGTAGACAAAGACATTAAAACAGCAATTATAACTACGTTCCATATGTTCTAGAAAGTAGAGGAAGGCATGAGCATGTTAAGAAAAGATATTGAAAAACAAAGACACAAGTTGAACTTCCCTTTTTTTTTTTTGAGACAAGGTCTCACTCTGACGGCCCAGCTGGAGGGCAGTGGCGTGATCACAGCTAACTGCAGCCTCTGTCTCCCTGGGCTCAGGGGATCCTCCCACCTCAGCCTCCCGAGTAGCTAAAACTATAGGCGCGCACCACAATGCCCAGATAAATTTTTTGTAGAAACAAGAGTTTCACCACGTTTCCCAGGCTGGTCTCAAATGCCTGTGCTCAAACTATCTGCCCAGGCTGGAGTGCAGTGGCACTATCTCGGCTCACTGCAACCTCCGCTCCCTGGGTTCAATCAATTCTCCTGCCTCAGCCTCCTGAGTAGCTGGGACTACAGGAGTGCACCACCGAACTTTTTTTCTTCTTCTTTTCTTTTTTTCTTTTTTTTTTACGATGGAATTTTGCTCTTGTTGCCCAGGCTAAAGTAAAATGGCACAATCTCTCCTCACTGCAACTTCTGCTTGTGGGCTCAAGCAATTCTCCCGCTTCAGCCTCCCAAGTAGCTGGGATTACAGGCACGCGCTATCACACCCAGCTAATTTTTTGTATTTTTAGTACAGATGGAATTTCACCATGTTGGCCAGGCTGGTCTCTAACTCCTGACCACAGGTGATCCGCCCTCTTTGGCCTCTCAAAATGCTGAGATTACAGGTGTGAGCCACTGTGCCTGGTCCTTAGTTTCTTAAAATGAAAAATATAATAGGCTCGGTGCCATGGCTCACACCTGTAATCCTAGCACTTAGGGAGACTGAAGTGGGCAGATCACTTGAGTCCAGGAGTTCAAGACCAGCCTGGGCAACATGGCGAGACACTGTCTTTACAAAAAAGACAAAGAAAAATACCACAGTTGAGATGAAAACTCAGAACTGCTATGACAATTATAGCTTCTGCCATTATTTTATCATTTTCAATACCACAAATGTAAAAATAATATTTTCATTGAGCCTCACAACAGCCATTGTCATATAAAAAATCTAAAAGCCAAATACAAATGTGCAGGAAAGCCATTAATGTACAATAGTGTTTGCGTAGTAAAAATATGTTGTCTGTATTTGGTGTTGGTATTTATAAAGAATAAGAGCATCACACAGCCTTTTCTATATGCAAACCATGTTAAGCCAAGCATAACTTCTAGTCAGAAGAGTTGAGAGTCCAAGAGAGAATAAAAATTGGGTTCTGTGACTTCATTTTTAAGCTTAGTGCATGCAAAAATTAAATAAAAGTATTTTTATATGCAACACTTTGAATATGGAAAAAGCTAGTGATTTTTAGACCCTTGCCAGGATCAGTGAGGGCTTATTCCCAACAAACTGTTGATGAGCTACAGTTAAGAATCTAAGGCTGGGTGCAGTGGCTCAGGCCTGTAATCCAAGCACTTTGGGAGGTCGAGGTGGGTGGATCACGAGGTCAGGAGTTCAAGACCAGCCTGGCCAACATGGTGAAACCCTGTCTCTACTAAAAATACAAAAATTAGCCAGGCATGGTGGCGGGTACCTGTAATCCCAGCTATTTGGGAGGCTGAGGCAAGAGAACTGCTTGAACCCAAGAGGTGGCGGTTGCAGTGAGCCAAGATTATGCCACTGCACTCCAGCCTGGGCAACAGAGCAAGACTCTGTCTCAAAAAAAAAAAAAAAATCTAACCTAAGAAATGTAGGTAAAGAGAAGGGAAAAGTCCAGCAAGAAGCAGAAGTAGAACCAAGAAAGAAACTCATATGAAAAGTAGAAATACTTTAAAATGTGAGGACAATGGTTTACAAGTATATAGAAATCTTTCTGACAGTGGCTAAGAAGGTGATAAAATAAAAATGCATTTAAATTCAACCAACAGTTATTGAGTGCCTGTTACCTGCAAGACACTGCACCAACTGGGTGCAGTGGCTCACGCCTGTAATCCCAGCAATTTGGGAGGCTGAGGCAGGCGGATCACCTGAGGTCGGGAGTTCAAGACCAGCCTGGCTAACATGGAGAAACCCTATCTCTACTAAAAATACAAAATTAGTCGGGTGTGATGGTGCATGCCTGTAATCCTAGCTACTCGGGAGGCTGAGGCAGGAAAATCACTTGAACCTGAGAGGCGGAGGTTGCGGTGAGCCAAGATTACACCATTGCACTCCAGCCTGAGGCAACAAGATTGAAACTATAACTCAAAAAAAAAAAAAAAAAAAATTGCACCAAATGAAGCACTATCCCTTTTATCCAAAAATTGCAAATATTATGCAAGAGTTGGATGCAGATCTCATAAATAATTGTATCATAAATCAGACTGATAGCTTCAATAATGAAGGCATTACAACAGCTAAAGGAACATAGAAAAGTGAAATAACTGGATCTTGTAGTAACAAAAATGGTGGAAGACTTTATATAAAAGGTGACATTTGAACTGTGTCCTGTAAGAGAAAAAGAATTTTACTATATATAAGAGAGAATTTTTGTTAGGCATGGTGGAGGCCGAAGCAGGAGGATCACTTGAGCCCAGGAGATGGAGGCTGTTGTGAGCTATGATTGCGCCACTGCACTCCACCCTGGGTCACCAAGAGCCTATCTCAAAATTAATAAATTTAATTTTAAAAAGAGAATTTTCTGATTATTCTCCATTTAATTTCTCCTCCTTTCCACCACCATCTATTCCCTGCCTCTCACTGCCCTGTTTCCTAACTAGTAACCTGTCTTACTTGACTATCCTTGGTGGTTCATTGGCCTCTGGTTGAGTTTGGCCAATGAAATACACTAGCTGGAGATTAGAGGGCAGGAAGACAGAGAAGTTAGGATATTTCTTCACTGTGCCCATTCTGCTTCCACACTGTGATTCTGGTAGTGGCTGCCACCCTCCCTGCCTACATTACTACTGATGGCTGTTTCCCATGGCTCCAACTTGCAAGGAGCTGTGATGACAGTGTTTCATCCCATGAGACCTTTGGGCCTAGGGAAGATAAGAGGTTCTCACTTTGCTAGTCTTTGTTTACTTCAGCCAGTCTTGTGGTTTCCCTTTAACCTGACTATATCTCTGTAAATAATCCCTTCATTTGAACCATCTGAGTTGAAACCAGTCCTAATCAAAGATAACAGTATAAGCAAAAGCAAGAAGGAACTCATGATTGGGGAAACACAACTGCAGTTTAGGTAACATCATGGAGATAGGAATCTAGAAATGGTTTTAGAGAACTGGGGCCAGATAATGAGGGCCTTACTATGGAATTTGTATTTTATTCTTGGTTAAAAGAAGTCCATTGGTGGTTACTGAGTAGGTATCAACAGAACTGTGTTCCAGAAAGATCTCTCTACTAGCATGTGTAGGATGGAGAGAAGAGCAAAGGGCCTGAAGGCAGGAAGGCCAGGTAAGAGTGATTGCAATAAGGTGCTAAAATGGGGCATTAGTTGGTGGTAGGGAGAATGGATTTCAAACAGGTCTGCAATAAAATCTACAGGATATGGCAACTAAGTAAGAGAAGGGGCAAAGCAGAAGGGATTTTTAAAGATGAGTTTCAGGTCTCCAGCTTGGCAGCATGAGAAAATGGTGGCCTTATAACACAGAAGAAGTTCTTAGAATTGGGGCATAATGAATTTGATCTGGACCACATAGAAAGTGCAGTACTACAGACCATTTAGACTGAAATGCTCAGCAAAGAGCTAGACAATGGAGTCTATGTACCAGGAATGAGGCAAGAACTAAGGATAAAAGCAGCTATTCTAGAGCTGTGGTTCTCATTCCTAGCTGCGCTTGAGAATCACTTGAGGAGTGTTACAAAAAAAGAGATGTCAGGGCCCAACCTCAGATCAATTAAACAGGATTTCTGTTTAACTGATGAAGCTAGAAATCACATGTAATTGGCCAGGTGTAGTGACTCATGCCTGTAATCCCAGCACTTTGGGAGGTCCAGGCAGACAGATCACCTGAGGTCAGGAATTTGAGACCAGCCTAGCCAACATGGTGAAACACCACCTCTATTAAAAATGTTTTTAAAAATTAGCCAGGCCTGGTGGCACGTGCCTATAGTCCCAGCTACTCAGAGGCTGAGGCACAAGAATCACCTGAACCCAGGAGGCGAAGGTTGCAGTAAGCCGAGATCACGCCACTGCACTCCAGCTTGGATGACAGAGTGAGATTCCATTTCAAAAAAAAAAAAAATTAGTATGTGTTTACTCAGATTTAATGGGTTTTAATCTGAGTTTTCAAAGAGCTCCCTAGATAATTCTTAGATGCATCCAGATCGAGAAGCACTAATCCAGAGCAAAACAGAAACAGCTAAGGGTAGACATTTGAGAACACAAACATTTAAGGTACTGACAGAGAGGTGATAAAGAACACAAATGCTAAAAAACAGCAGATAAAGGCAGCAAGGAGAATTTCATCAAAAAAGTGGACCAGCACATTATATGCCACAGAGAGGTGAAAGAATAATGGGAAGAGGCCTCTAGATTTGGTAAAAAGAAGGTCATTACTGATCTCTGGAAACACAGTTTTAGTAGTTGCAGAAACCAAGTTGCAATACGTAAGAAGTAGATTTTAGATGAGGACCTGGACAGAGAGAGTGTAGACTACTCTTTCAAGAAGTTTGGTGCAGGCTGGGCGTGGTGGCTCACGCCTGTAATCCAAGCACTTTGGAGGCCAAGGCGGGCAGATCACCTGAGGTTGGGAGTTCAAGACCAGCCTGACCAACATGGTGAAACCCCGTCTTTAAAAAAAAAAAAAAGAAGTTTGGTGCAATAGGTAGGACAAAACAGCCAGTAACTTCCAAATTAAAAAGATGGAAAGAAAGTGTTACTGGATTTTAAGCTAGAGCATAAGAGTTGACTGTGGGTGAGGAGATAAGAGAGAGTGAAGATACACAGTAGAGAAAAAGTTATTGGAAGAACACAGCCCTGGAGCAGCCTGGAGTGGGTGGCATCAAAATTATCAGTGGGAGTAGTTATCCCGGGAAAGGAATACCAAAAAGATAAGCTTTAAGGTGAGGAAAGTTGAGTGAGCTCAAGCCATTATTTTCATTATGAGAGCAAAGAAAGTAGAAGGCAAAGGGCCAAGAGGCCAGGAACAGTTACTGGTGCTTTCCATGTGCCAGACACCATATTGAAATTCTACCACGTTACCTCATTCAGTAATTAAATGTCCTTTTCAAGGACAAATGTTGTCAGATGGGATAAGCAGCAAAAATTAGGCCCACTTTGCCCAATTTCACCC
Organism: Cacajao melanocephalus; assembly: GCA_963573385.1. Taxonomy (NCBI): domain Eukaryota; kingdom Metazoa; phylum Chordata; class Mammalia; order Primates; family Pitheciidae; genus Cacajao; species Cacajao melanocephalus. Next base: position 216,066 of record CAUYLG010074474.1, on the reverse strand, counting down.
ATCTAGTCACCCTGCTCCTCTAGTACCATTACTAATTAATGGCCCTTTAAAGCTTGGCCTGCAATTTGTTTTAAGTTAAATGCTCATTTCTAGCTGAATAGAAAAAGATTTCAGTTATGAAAATATTCCTTTAGTTTAATTTAAAGGAAAGAGCTGTGGAAGACCATTTAAAAAAGAAAAAAAAGCCTATTATTGAGAACACTCCATTAGTGAGAGCAAAGGGAGATGGGGCTTCAAAAAGATAGTGTTTAATGGTCCAAGTTAATGGCAATCAATAAATATTTAGGAAGTGGATTTAACCTGCATATTTTTAAGTTCTTCTTTTAAAGGTAAAAAATGTAACTTTAGATTCCAAATCTATCAAGGGCTAGGACTGTGCCACCTCTTTCTACAATGGCTGGGCAATTGTGGAGGTTCAGTGGATGGCAGCTGAGGTTGAGCCATCCTGCATTGCCAGACCCTACCATTATTGTCTATGCCACATGGTACAGGCAAGCAGACCAGCAAGCTAGAAGGCTTCTAATTTTCAGGATAGTAAATGGAAACCTCTAAATCGGAAACCTGTGACATTGGCTGTCCTTTTCCCTGGGAAACACTTTCCAAAATTAGGATCAATACATTCAGAAGTAGCTGCCAAGGGTTTCCTTCATTGACATCCAAGTGAACCAAGTTGGGATTGGGATTAGCTGCAAGAAAACGCAAGAAACACAACCAGCCTGCCTGAATGAGCCTTGGGGGACCCAAGAGGGATGACCCTTCAAGTGGGAATAAAGTTGGAGATGAGGTTGCAGAAGGCTGGGAGAGGTTGGGATAAAATCAGAGTGGCATCCCTACTTGGGCTCTCCGCAGCTTGAATACTGAAACACTAGAAATTGTTTCCAAAGCTGCTGTTGGACCCCTTGCCATAGGCTGCTGAGCCACGGCTCTAACAGACTAATTATTCTATCCCTATTCATTTATTATTTTTGTCTAGCCTTCTACTATGGTTTTAATGTGTGATATGGTTTAGCTGTGTCCCCACCCAAATCGCAACTTCAATTGTATCTCCCAGAATTCCCACATGTTGTGGGAGGGACCCAGGGGGAGGTAACTGAATGATGGGGGCTGATCTTTCCCATGCTATTCTCATGATAGTGAATAAGTCTCATGAGATCTGATGGGTTTCTGCTTTTGCTCCTTCCTCATTTTTCCCTTGCTACTGCAATGTAAAAAGTGCCTCTCGCCTCCTGCCATGATTCTGAGGCCTCCCCAGCCATGTGGAACTGTAAGTCCAATTAAACCTCTTTTTCTTCCCAGTCTCGGGTATGTCTTTATCAGTCCGAAAACAGACTAATACAATGTGTCTCCTCCAAAATTCCTGTTAAAACTTAATCCCTATTGTACTGGTATTAAGAGGTGGGGCCTTTAGGGAAGTGATTCAGTCATGAAGGCAGAGCCCTCCTGAATGGATTAGTGTCTTATGAAAGGACTAGGGAACTAGCTCAGGCCCTTTTTGCCCTTTTGCTTTCTTCCATGTGAGGACCCAGTGTTCGCCCCTCCTGCCATGTGAGGATGCCCAGCAAGATGGCCCTCACCAGATATCAAATGCCAGGACCTTGATCTTGGACTTCCCAGCCTCTATAGCTATGAGAAATAAATTTCAATTGTTTATATATTACTCAGTCCATCGTATTTTGTTATAGCAAAACAGACTAAGATACCTACTTACAAAAACCAGACTCAAAATAATCAGGCCCCCTTTTCTTGAACCCAGAACAGCATGCAGCTTTTAAGTGCTGTGGAGACTGGATCCTGGTTTGCATCACTCACCTTCTACAATTTCAACTCCAAGCACATAAGGTAATTAGTACTCAGTAGATTTTTTGTCTTTTGAGGCTGGGGTCTGGTGGCAGAGGGGATGTAGGCAAGGTCAGTGAGGAAGCAGAGGAAGATACACAGACCCTGTCATCTCAGGGATCCTAAGTGTAATTGTGAAACTTTCAGGCACCGCTACCCAGACCAGGTGTCTGGGTTTTGTGAGCTGAACTCCCCTTTCTGAGAAGAGTACTAAAATCCAAACCAGGGTCTGGCCTGGATAAACACCTCCAAAATTCCACCTGGCCCATGTCACAGACACCTTCAATGACTCCCTGGTATCTTCAAGATTCAAGTCCATAGACTAGCACTAAAGACCCTCCTGGTCTGATCCCCTCTAACATTCCTCTAAGTCAACCTGCTCCAGCAGAGCTGGCCTGCTGGCTGTGGCCCCAGGTAGCCTCTGCTCTGTCTTCTCTCTGTCTTTGTATGTGCTATGTCCTCTCTTCTTCTTCTTTTTTTTTTTTTTTTTTTTTTTGAGACAGAGTCTCCCTCTGTTGCCCAGGCTGGAGTACAGTGGCACCATCTCGGCTCATTGCAACTTCCACCTCCCAGATTCAAGTGATTCTCCTGCCTCAGCCTCCCAAGTAGCTGGAACCACAGCATGCACCACCACGCCAGCTAATGTTTTTGTATTTTGAGTAGAGATGGGTTTCACCAAGTTGGCCAGGCTGGTCTCAAACTCCTGACCTTAAGTGATCTGCCCGCCTCAGCCCCTCAAAGTGCTGGGATTACAGGCATGAGCCACCACACCCGGCCACTCACTAGATATTTATTGAATGTTTGAACCCTGCTTATATGATGTTGCTTTCTGTGTTTCTGTATGTTATTTTAATTTGTTTAAAAATCTTCTTGTGAAATTTTTTTAGAATAATTACTATATTTTTTTATACTTCTTTACATGGAAGAGTCAAAGAAAAATTTTGATGTTATAAGGGTCACTATGCAGACAAACAGATGTTTTGCTAATGTTCTAGTAGACTTATTTCACCTATAGTCCTGAAAGTGTTCTAGCATTGGCAAACTGAGGGAATATTCACGTGTCAAACTCTCATTTGAAACAGACAGGGCTTTCTGTTTCCAAAATAAATAGCTTTCAGGTGAAATTACTATGGCTGGAAGACTTTATAGGTGACATCACCTGACATTTACATAATGTATTTTTTTAGGGGAGCCTCTGTTTCTCTCCTAGAGTCTTGTTCTTCCTTCTTACTTACATCCTGACCAGGTAGATACAAAGCAAACATTTTCATTTCATCTCCACTCCAAAAATCCAAAATAATGACAATATCAGCAATAGAACCCACACATTTGGCTTTATTGCAGATTCCATCCTACTTAACCTTTAACCCACTGGCCCTCTGCTCCTGGTGCCTAGGGTTAAAGAAGATTGGCCTGAGACAAACATCAGCTGTCTCTCAACCTCTTTCTTAGCAGCTAACCTTCATCATCATACCCTCTTGGTAGGGTGACTCCTAAACCATGATAACAAGAATAGTAAAGTTAATTTTATATAGAATCATTCATATAGGTAGCTCCATTACAATATGCTTTGCCAAGTTGAGTTGTAGAATTACAGTGCAGCACTGCTGAGTTAAATAAATAACAGCTGATACTAATAATTAGCTTAATTTATGGTCTGTTAGAACTGTCACAACTGAGGCAGCTCTCCCTCTGCCCCTCATCTCTCTGTCTTTTCTTTCTCCCTCCCCCACTTCTTTGGAAACAGCCACCAAATGAAGTGCTGAGATTGTCATATAACTCATCATAAATTCAAGTCACTTATTCTTATACTCTGTAGCTTTATAACCTTATTATACCAAAAATGTTCAACCTTTTTGAAGTTGCATCACCCTATCATTGTTTAATTTCACAACTGGTTCTTCTGATGTCATGCACTTAGTGGGAGGGGCATACTAGGATAGATTCAAACCTCTGAAGAGTTTGCAACATCCTTGGAAACATTCTTGCTTTTTACAAAATCGAGGTTGATAATTACTGCTCTGCACAGTAACACTGTAAAAAGGGTCCTCCTTTCCACTTAAATGAAGGAATTAGAAAGCAAACAAATCAGCAAGGCCGTACTGGGGTCACATAGCAGAAACTGGAAATGACTATTTTTCCTATGTCTGTGGATGGTGGCTTTCCATGAACACTCTGATCTCACTATAATTGGAAAGAATTCCAGAATATTATTACAGAAACCTGACTTTAAAACCCATGCAGCTTTGATTTAGCACTGAATGCCCATTTTATCACATTTGGATTTTTTTTATTTTTATTTTTACCACCAGGTAAGAATATCACATTTGTTAATCACTTATCTCCCCGTTTACTGAACTTAGTCTCTAAGTCCTGGAGCAGAATATGGACTTTTTCTACAATCAAATAACTAGGTGACCAAACTCTCCAGTTCCACCAAAACTGCACCTTTTGCAAAATATACTCTAGGGAGTCAGGGGGAGTTTGGACCTAGAGGCTTTTCATATTGTCTGCTGCAGCATGTAGGATAATTGTCGGGGTGTCCTTTGTGCTCTGATACAACTGCCAACTTATCTGAATGAAATGTATCTCAATAACACTCCATGCTGGGGAGGGGGGCCTGGGCAGGAAGCAGCAATAACATTTTATGTACCTTTTATTATTGCATAAAAGTGATTAACTGACAATTTATTACTAACTTAAGACATCAAAACAATGAAAATGAACATAAAAATCTAACATTGTCAGGCTCTTCCGGGCTACCTGAGAGTAACTGACATACCCGTCTTTTTCTCCCTCACATAAAACTCTTCATAGGAACTCACCTTGCTCTCCAATACCTCCCTACCTAGAGGTGACAAAAGACCCCAGGTCTGAGTCCCATCCCATCAAACGTGGAGTAGTTTTTTGTCAGGGGAAGAGATGTCTTAGTTTTCTTGAAGATGAACTTGTCTGCTGTGAAGGAAAAAAAAATCAGTGCTTTTAGTAACTGTGGGCAGGGAGTGTTGGCTCATGCCTGTAATCCCAACACTTTGGAAGGCAGGTGGGCAGATCACTTGAGGTCAGGAGTTAGAGACCAGCCTGGCTTTCCCGGTTCAAGCAATTGTTCTGCCTCAGCTTCCTAAGCTGGATTACAGGTGTGTGCCACCATGCCCAGCTAGTTTTTGTATTTTTTGTAGAGACAGGGTTTCCCCATATTGGCCAGGCTGGTCTTGAACTCCTGGCCTCAAGTGATCTGCCCACCTTGGCCTCCCAAAGTGCTGTGATTACAGGTGTGAGCCACTGCACTTAGCCACAGAATACAAACCTTTTAGATTCTAAATTCAAAATATCCCTCTTGGCCGGGCGTGGTGGCTCACGCCTGTAATCCCAGCACTTCAGGAGGCCGAGGAGGGCAGATCACGAGGTAAAGAGATCAAGGCCCTCCTGGCCAACATGGTGAAACCCCGTCTCTACTAAAAAAAAAAACAAAAATTAGCTGGGCATGGTGGCGCGCACCTGTAGTCCCAGCTACTTGGGAGGCTGAGGCAGGAGAATTGCTTGAACCCTGGTGGTGGAGATTGCAGTGAGCCGAGATCGCGCCACTATACTCCAGCCTGGTGCCTGGTGACAGAGCGAGACTCTGTCTCAAAAATAAAGAAAACAAATATATATATCCCTCCCTAAGAGGCAATGTCTGAAAAACATTCATTTGAATACTGATGACACCACTTACTTGATACAAGGCTCTCTGAGGCTATTTCATCTGTACAATGGGGCCAAGTCAATTGAAAGCTATTAGTTCTCCTGCCCTATTTGTTATATTTTAAACAGGGTCTTGCAATTGTTAGAAGCAAATTTTCGGTGCCACAAAAGAAATAGCACTTGAACATAAATTTTTTCAGCAAGGCAATTTTTACTTCTATAGAAGGGTGCATCTCAAGGATGGAGAAATGGCAAGAGTGCACCTGAACAAGAGAGGGGAAGGAATTCTCATCCCTGATGCAGGTCGCCCCTACTGCTGTGTCATTACCCTATTGGCTAGGGTTGGATTGCACAGTCTAAGCTAATTCCTATTGGCTGTTTTAAAGAGAGCAAGAGTATGAGCCAGAGTGGCAGAGTGAGCAGTTTCGGCAGAAAAGACGGTTATGGAACAGGTAACTAAAGGTGACTGAGGTCCGAGCAGATGACTGGGGTGGCTCAGGATGGAGCAGGTTACCAGCATGAGTTAGGACAGAGCAGGTTACCAGGATGAGTCAGGACTCTAAATATGTGGATTAGGAGGGGAATGTGCAGTTTCAGTGAGAGGAATAGGTGCAGGTAACCAGGGAAACAGATGTGAACTACTTATTGAAACTGGCGAGAAGGTTGTTTACTGAAACTAGGGGCAAGCGGGCAAAGAAAACAAGAAAGTTAAACTTCAAAATGGAGAACAAAGAACAAGAGAGCTGAACATACTGACATGCTGATTCTTTGAAGAGAAAATTGGAACTCACTGTATTTAACACTCCATCACCCAGGCTGGAGTGCAGTGGCATGAACATGGCTCACTGTAGCCTCGACATTCTGGGCTCAAGCAATCCTCCCACCTTAGTCTCCCAAGTAGCTGGAACCACAGGCATGCACCACCACAACCAGCTAATTTTTAAATTGTTTTCTGTTTTTTGTTTTTTGTTTTTTTTTTTTGTAAAGATGGGGTCTTGCTATGTTATCCAGGCTGATTTCAAACTCCTGGGCTCAAACAATCTTCCCTCCTCAGCCTTCCAAAGTGCTAGGATAACAGGTATAAGCCACTCCACCTGGTTCCTCCCACCCCATTCTTGCTATTTATGTCCATGTCTTAACTATGTTGATCAGCCTGAATTTTATTGCCTACAATATTTGCCATGTGTGGCAACTAGTTTAATTACGATGATATGAGTTGGCAGAAAATAATTTTTTGGAAGTAATCAGACTATCTCTGAAATTTCTTGGGCTCATCTCAAAGGGTGTATCCAAGGAACTAGACAAAGACAGGGTACTTAGACCTCATATACCTTTAGGACTTCTCACCTTACACTTAAGAAATGACCACCCCACCCTTGTGTTTATTTATTAGTGACTCAAGAGCTTTTGTAAACCAATTACAATGAACAAACAGCTCTTATTGTAAGGCAACAAACAGCAGTAAACCCTGACCTTATCTAAATTCATTGCTCTAAGCCACAGACTTGCAAGAAATAGTTAGGTTTAAAACTCACCATTGGTTAAGATTGAAGATTCATAGGCACACTATAGGATTTATAGTCCAGCTGTCTGGGAAACCAACAGTGCCAAAATACCAAGTATGGAAAGCCAAAGAACTCATATCAGTCAGGGTCACCTTTGGGCTTTCATGCTGTGGGAGTCGAGGCATAGAGGAAAGAGAGAAGAAAAGCAGAGAAAAATCCATGTTTATCCAAACACCTTTTTCCCAGGACATTTGAGTATGTAATACATTATAGACAATTTATCTTCCAAGTATATAAACCAATAAAATAAATGGAAAAATCATTATTGTCCAGTGAAACATGGCAGATTGTACACTCACATTTATCTCTATTCTCACAAAACAAATTCAGCAAATTTTTAAATTACATAAACCCACAAAGACAAACAGAGAATTAGACAAAGACACAGCAAATGAGAGAAATAAACAATATTAAGAGAAAGCTGAAACCTAAACCTACAGGAAAAACAGATCCACGAGTCTGAGAATCCCAGAAAGATTCAGTCTTTGGAGGCAACTGGTTCCTCCAAAGGTGGGAATGCTGGGCAGGCCTGACACCAGGAGGACTGGTTGAAAGTTTGTATAAAACCAGTTTAGATCCCTTCTGGTTCTCCTCCTCTTAACCCTCCTTCCCAGGCAGCTGTCCCTGCCCCATTCCTCCAGGATTCTGCCTGGGAGAGGGAGACTTGGCACAGCTGAAAGAAAAGCGGATGGATGGTGGCACTGAAGACCATCTCTACACTGTTCCCCTCCAACTGGCTTTTGGTGCATTAGGAGCTACGCTTATGATCCCCAGGAGCAAATGGAGAAATTTTACTCTGGAAAAACTAATAAGCCTATGAAAAATTGGGATCAATTGTATATTGAAATGGGAAAGTTCCCTGACCCCTCATGGGACATGCAACAAGGATGTGGCTCATTTATTTGGCTGCAAAATGCTCGAAACTCTTACGGGAGGGGAAGCATGCAGGAGAGCAGGTGCAAGCTCTGGCCCCACGGCAGCATCTAGTGGTGTTACAATGCTCTTTTAGCCCTGTCATTTCCCTGGAGTTTGGTCTTTCTGCATCCTATCTCCTCTCTGACTGCCCCAGCCGAACTCTCTCAACATCCAGACGCCTCCTCTCCTTTCTTCTCTGCCGTGCCCCTCTGCTGCTCTGTCACTCTGCCACTCTTCTGCTTGTGGAGCCTGGAGTTTGTTTTATATGGCCACAAAACGGGGACATGGCAGTCCAAAAGGAAACATTTGGGTGCAGAAAAAGGAATGCCTGTTGTCATTTAGGGCTGTAGGTCCAGGCTTGAGGGTGGAGCCCTCCCTAGGCACCCCACCCTCCTGTTTCCGGTCCACATCATGGTCACCCTGAAGGAAGTCAAAGGTTGACTAAGATCCCATGTACAATGGCCAGATAAATTCAGATTTCAGATGAGCTCGGTGGCTCATTCCTGTAATCCCAGCACTTTGGGAGGCCAAGGCAGGCAGATTATGAGGTCAGGAGATCGAGACCATCCTGGCTAACACAGTGAAACCCTGTCTCTACTAAAAACACAAAAAACTTAGCTGAGCGTGGTGGTGGGGCGCATGTAATCCCAGATACTAGGGAAGCTGAGGCAGTAGAATTGCTTGAGGGAGGAGAAGGTTGCAGTGAGCCCAACTGTGCCACTGCCCTCCAGCCTAGGTGACAAAGCAAGGCTCTGTCTCAAAAAAGAAAAAAATTCAGATTTCAGATAAACAACGAATAATTTCTTATTATTAATATGTTCATAGTAATATTTGGGACATACTTATATTTTAAAATTATTTATTATCTATCTGAAATTCAAATTTAACTGGGCATCCTATATTTTATCTGGCATGTCTACTCCCTACCTGAAATTCTATTCTAATTGGCTCCTTAGTGCCTCATTCTCATACAGGAACAGAAAGCTAGGAACACACCAGGTATGTGAGGAAAGCCTCCAACCAGAAAGACAGAGACCAAAACCAACTAACAGTACGAATGAAGTAAGTAACTCAGAAGAAATGAACAATGAAGGAAGCAGAAGAGACTAAACAAATTAAAATTATTATCAGAGAGATAGGAGAAAAATTGCTCCATGAGACAAGAATAGCATTCTATAAAAGAAAGGAAGCCGGGCACGGTGGCTCACACCTGTAATCCCAGCACTTTGGGAGGCTGAGTGGGAGGGACTGCCTGAGTTCAGGAGTTCAAAACCAGCCTGGACAATATGGCAAAATCCCATCTCTACTAAAAATAGAAAAAATTAGCCAGGCATAGTGGTGGGCACCTGTAATCCCAGCTACTCAGGAGGTTGAGGCAGGAAAATCCCAGGAGGCAGAGGTTGCAGTGAGCCCAAATAGCATCACTGCACTCCAGCCTGGGCGACAGAGCAAGACTCTGTTTCAAAAAAAAAGAAGAAGAAGAAGAAGGAAGGGAGAGAGGGAGGAAAGAAGCTAGTTATGAAACTAAGATAGTTTGAAAATATAGAAATCAGCCAGGCACAGTGGCTCACTACTGTAATCTCAGCACTTTGGGAGGCCAAGGTGGGCAGATCATGAAGTCAGGAATTCAAGACCAGCCTGACCAATATGGTGAAACCCCATCTCTACCGAAAATACAAAAATTAGCCAGGTTTGGTAGTGTGCGCCTGTAATTCCAGCTACTCAGGAGGCTGAGGCAGGAGAATCGCTTGAACCCGGGAGGTGTAGTTTGCAGTGAGCCGAGATTGTGCCATTGCACTCCAGCATGGGCGACACAGCAAGAGTCCATCTCAAGGAAAAAAAAAGAAAAAGAAAAAAGAAAGAAATTATTAGAAATCATTATTTTCTCAGTTTGAGAAAATCATATTTTCAATTATCTCAGTTACAAAAATCAGAAATCAGTTTTCTCAGTTTTCTTAAAAATTTACTAGAAGCATTGGAAGATACACAGAGGAGTCCTGGTCTGAGCTGTTGAAGGCCACGGTAGGTGAGGATCTCCATGTGGGGGATGCCCCAGTACAAGGCATCAGAGGTCAAATGGGGAGAGAAAAGAACTTGTGCAGGGGAAGAGGTGCCAGTGGGAACAGGAGCTTAGTTACATATGGGGGATTGATCAAATATGTAAATAAATTACAGATAATGAGGGTCAGGTTTCCACTGCTAGAGAAGGGGGATACAAATACAGAAAGAGAGAAAATGAAGATTTGCTCTGTGATATTGAATTAGAATTGGAGGTATCACTATGAACTCATGGATACAGGAGAGATAAATAGAAAACGAGATGTAAATGTATGTGTTTGTGCATATATATATACATATATTCCTTAGCTGTGCTCAGTGAACAGCTCTGGGTGACAGTGATACCTCAATAGTAACAAGCACACCTAGCACCCAGATCTTGGCTTCTAAACTTAGTTGTTCACCAGGACTCTTTGGAAAAATGGCTGACTCCAAAGTACAAAATAAGCCTAGAAAATATGTTATGCCAGAAAATAAGAAAGTGTTTAAAGAATGTTAATGACATGTTAATGGACGTGGAAGTCAGCTTGAAGGACTCCTAGTGACTAAGCTGGAAACAATTTGAGCTTCAAAATAGATAACTAATAAGTTAAAAGTCTGATGAGGAGTGGAGTATTTGCAGTTTCTAAGTAACTTCCTCATAATACTTATTAATTATGAAATAACTGGTCTGTAATTTTCAAAAGTGTCAAGATCATGTAAGTCAAAGAGACTGACAAACTCTCCTAGACTGAAGGAGGATAAAGACATTACTGAGACAACTACTAAAACTCAAATGGAATCTGAATATTGAATGATAGTAATGCATCAATATTAATTTCCTCATTTTCACAGCTTTATTATGGTTTTTGTAGGTTACATCCTTGTTTGTAGGAAATACACATTAAAATTTATAGGGTGATAAGGCGTCAGACCAATAATTAACTCTCAAATAGTTCAGGAAGAAAAGTTCTGTACACTGTACTTGAAACTTTCTGAAAGCGTGTGATTGTTTTACAGGGGACTAGAATGTGCCACCCCCTGATATACCCCTTTGACACAAGGATTATTTTAAACTGAAGACAACTGAGAAACAGGAAAAAAAAGGTCTCTGCCCGCCCCTCCCACACACCCATTTGACTAAAAGAAGATTTAGATTTTCAGTCATCTGAAACTCTTATTGGCCCAGAGAAAGGGCACTGAGAGAAATCTACATGACAAACATTACTAAACCAACTCTTATCTTTCGGGAGTTTCATCCATATATTTAGCTTCCTACAGTTTGCTGCCCCGAAAAGCCTAAACCCCCTTTCCTTTGCCTTGTCACTTCTCACCATATTGTTCTTTGTTTAGATGCTATAAAGGGGCCAGGCGTGGTGGCTCACGCCTGTAATCCTAGCACTTTGGAAGGCCGAGGTGGGTAGATCATGAGGTCAAGAGATCAAGATCATCCTGGCCAATATGGTGAAACCCTGTCTCTACTAAAAATACAAAAATTAGTTGGGCATGGTGGTGCATGCCTGTAGTCCCAGCTACTCAGGAGGCTGAGGCAGGACAATCGCTTGAACCCGGGAGGCGGAGGTTGCAGCGAGTTGAGATCGCGCCACTGCACTCCAGCCTGGGTAACAGAGTAAGACTCCATCTCAAAAAGAAAAAGAAAAAAAAAACAGATGCTATAAAAGTCCCAAGTTTTAGCCACCCACTTTGAGTTACTAATCACTGCTCATCACTGAGTTTCTATTGCATTCTGCACATGTTAATAAACAATTTGTCTTTCTCTTGTTAATCTGTTTTTTGTCCGTTTAATTCCCAGAGCTCCAGCTAGAGATCCTAGGAGAACAGAAGAAAAAGTTTTTTCTTCCTACACAGTTTCAAGACAAATTATATATATAATATATAATTTATCTGTAGACAAATTATATATAATGATACATAGTGATAATTATACATATATAGTTATATATATATATTTTGTTTTATATACATATACGCATCATATAATTGTTGTGATGATTAAATGGGCCAATGTGTTTTAAAAAAGACTGTGCTATAAAGCAGTGACTTCCTGCCATTTGGATTTCATGGTCCTATAAAACTTTTTTTAAATGGGAGAAACACTGTAGTTACCATTTTTTTATTTAGCCACACAATGACATGAAGAAGAATAATACTAGCATCTATCATTATTATAATTTCATAAACAACTATTTCTGTGAGAAGCATCTCACCTTTGTTACTGAAAAGGGGTCCTGATCCAGACCCAAAGAGAGGTTTCTTGGACCGCAAGCAAGAAAGAATTTAGGGCAAGTCTGTAAAGTGAAAGCAAGTTTATGAAGAAAGTAAAGGAATGAAGAATGGGCACTCCATAGTCAGAGCATGGACTGTTCAACTGAGCATAGTTATAGTTATTTCTTGATTATATACAAACAAGGGGTAGATTATTCATGAGTTTTCTGGGAAAGGAGTGGGCATTTCCTGGAACTAAGGATTCCTGTCTCTTTTAGACTATATAGGGTAACTTCCCACATTGCCATGGCGTTTATAAACTGTCACAGCTCTGGTAGGAGAGTCTTTTAGCATGTAATGAATTATAATTAGTGTATAATGAGCAGCGAGGACGACCACAGGTCACATTTGTCGCCATCTTGGTTTTGGTGGGTTTTGGTCAGCTTCCTACCGCCTCCTTTTATCAGCAGGGTCTTTGTGACCTGTATCATGTGCCGACCTCCTATCTCATCCTGGAACTTAGAATGCCTAACCTCCTGGGAATGCAGCTCAGTAGGTCTCATCCTTATTTTATCCAGCCCCTATACAAGATGAAGTTGCTCTGATTTAAACATCCCTGACACTTTGGCAGAGACACAGTCTCAAAATTTAAAAATTGAATATATTTGCCTTTAAGAACAACTCAGTACATTGTCCTTATTCTTATCAGTTTGCCATTGCACCAACCTGTAACAATTTCTTCATGAACCAGGCCATGTCCTCGTATTTGGGGCCCGTCTTTCCTCTTTTCCTGCCCATTCACCTAATCTGTAAGGCTTTACCATCCAACAGGGTAGCCACTTGCCTCATGTGGCTATTAGGCATTTAAAATGTGGTTAGTTCATTTTGAGTGCTCTACATGTAAAATATATGTTGACTTTCAGATATAGTATAAAAAATGTAAAATATCTCAATAGTTTTGTATATTGATTACATGTAGAAATAATAGTATTTTGGACATACTGAGTTAAACATATCATTAAAAGTAATTTTACAGCTAGGCGCGGTGGCTCACACCTGTAATCCCAGCACTTTGGAAGTCCAAGGCGGGTGGATCACTTGAGGTTGGGAGTTTGAGACCAGCCTGGCCAACATGGCAAAACCCCGTCTCTACTACAAATACAAAAATTAGCCAGGCGTTGTGGCAGGTGCCTGTAATCCCAGGTACTCCAGAGGCTGAGGCAAGAGAATCGTTTGAACCAGGGAGTTGGAGGTTGCAGTGAGCTGAGATTGTGCCATTACACTCCAGCCTGGGCAACAAGAGTGAAACTCTGTCTCCAAAAAGAAGAAAAGTAATTTTGCCGATTTTCTTTTACATTTTTAAAGTGGTTACTAGAAAATGTTTAATTATTTATGTGGCTCACATTATATTGCCATGAAACACCACTGCTATAAAGATACTTTCTTTTCCAAATCAATTTGCCAGCTTTTCTTATGAAGAAAGGGTTAGGAGAGGTAAAGAAATGGGATTGGAGAGGTGGGACGAAAGAGCTGGGGGAATGAAGGGAGGGAATAAACACATGGCCTGGGTATTGGGGACAATTTGTGGGATTTGGTGGGTAAAAGTCTTTGTCAGATGCAGATCAAGGAGAGAAAAGAGAATTTAAGAAGTGTTCTCTGTGTTCTGAAACTAATTCCCTGTAATGTTCTTTTAGAGATTTGCGTCTCTAAAGATTGGAGTGCATGTTTAATTTCTTCTTGGTTTCTGTATTACCTTCTTTGGTTATGATTCAGGGAAACTGAGCCTCCTGAGGGCTTCAGAATTTATTCGGGCTACTTTATTATTCTAAATGTCTTTAAATCACTCCACAGAGCTTTTTAGGACTTTTCTTTCTGTCCTTTTCTTCCATTCTTACCACCCTTCCAAATGGGGCCCAGGGTTACAAAATGAGGGTGGTTGCTCAGTGCAGGGAGGATCCCTCTAGATTTTCAATCCTACCCATCTCCTGCCTAGTTAGACTTCACACAGTGTCCCTGTGGAATGGACTTTAACAGGGGTCCCTTCCTAATGGAGATCTCATCCCACTGAGGCTTTCTTTCTAAAGATGAAGAGTCATTTGTTTAATGAGATGCCACTTTCTTACCCTTCTCATAAATTAATGATTCAGGACTTCCCTTTAAACTTCCCCCAAGGCAAAATAGTCTAAGATACACACTGCTCCATCCCATGGGGAAATCCACTTTCTGTAATGTAGAAACAAGTCTTCAGGACAGAGGCAGAAGAGAGAGACATCCATCACCAACCCTTCTAACCAGCCCCAAGTACACCTGACTTCTTAGAGCTCTGGAGAAATCTGGAGATGTTGCAATCCTTGGGGAATTAGTTGCACAAGAACACAGCCTTTTCTCTCTTCCATTTTTCTGTTCTCAGCTCTTCGCTTTTCTCTACATCTCCTTTTCCAGTTCTCTCTAGCATGTGTCTCTTCCTCTCCCCTCCCTTCTTACAGAAAAAATCCGTAGCCTCTTCAGAACCATGGCCTGTGCACAGGACCAATTTGCCACTTCTCCTGAGGATATTACATTTGAAATCTTTTAACTGACTGTACGATGAAAAACTTGTTTAAAAGAATTTCACTCTCCAGAGCATAGCTGGAAAGTCTAGGATATTTTGAGGGGCTGGAGTCATTTCCCAGGGCTCTAAGATACAACACTATAGTAAGCTGCTTAATTTAACTGGATGAGGTAGGCCTTTTAGGAGTCTATTCTGAGGGATCTTTTGGATCATCTTGCCACTACTAACCAAAATGATGCTTTGAAATGCATAGAGCTGTGGTAGGATATAGGCTGAATACTCATTCTGGTGGGCTGTTAGGTACATATCCTAGCAGTAACATATGATAATGTCATCATGATCAAAGCATAAGACTGGGGATTTCTTTTCTGTGCCAACAAACAAGCAAACAAACCCCATAGAAGCCAATGGGAAAAACTAGTGTAATAGTTTTCCAACGTCCAGTCTTTCCAAGGCTGGTCCATTTAGGTCTCAGCTCAAATTTCACTTCCTCAGAGATGCGTTTCCCTGACTACCCAGTCTATAGTAGCAACTTCCCTGCCCTGTTCACTCTGCACAGCATTGTAGTGTCTCATTTGCTTCATAATATTTACTGTTACCTTAAGTTTTCTCATTCACTTACTGTCTTCTCTATTAGAACATAAACTCCATAAGGGTAGAAACTGTCTGTTTTGTGCTCTCTCTCCAATGCTTGACAAGTACCGTAACAGGAAAGGGGTCCAGATCCAGATCCCAAGAGAGGGTTCTTGGATCCAGAATTCAGGGCGAGTCCATAAAGTGAAAGCAAGTTTATTTTTAAAAAAATACAAAAATTAGCTGGGCGTGGTGGCTCGCACGTATAGTCCCAGCTACAGGCTGAGGCAGGAGAGTTGCTTGAACCCAGGAGACAGAGGTTGCAGTGAGCCGAAATTGCACCACTGCACTCCAGCATGGGCGACAGAGTAAGACTCTGTCTCAAAAAAAAAAAAAAAAAGAAAGAAAGTAAAGGAATAAAAGAATGGCTACTTCATAGGCAGAGCACCCCCAAGGGCTGCTGGTTGCCCATTTATGTGGTTATTTATTGACTGCATGCTAAACAAGGGGTGGATTATTCATACCTCTTCTTTTTAGACCATATAGAGTAACTTCCTGATGCTGCTGTGGCATTTGTAAACTGTCATGGCACTGATGGAAGTTTAGCAATGAGGATGACCGGAGGTCACTCTCATCACCATCTTGGTTTTGGTGGGTTTTAGCCAGCTTCCTTATTGCAACCTGTTTTATCAGCAAGCTCTTTATGACCTGTATCTTGTACTGACCTCTGATCTCATCCTGTGACTTAGAGTGCCTTAACTGTCTGGGAATGCAACCCAGTAGCTCTCAGCCTCATTTTACCCAGCTCCTATTCAAGATGGAGTTGCTCTGGGTCAGATGCCTCTGACTATACTAGGTACTCAATAATTACTTGTAAAATGAATGAGATAGAGAGAGAGAGAGAAGAAGAATTTATTAGGTCTTAGGAGGGAAATCATGCCCCTCTTTGCTCTTTAGGAGGGCAGGGTAATTGCAAATACTCAGACACTCATCAAACATTACAGAATATTTAATGAAGTTGCAAAGCAGCTGAGCGCCCTGCAGTAGGCTGCCCACTATATCTAAAACAGTAGTGTGCTTTAACTGGAAGTGATACTCCGATCCTTTTGTTTCAAGCTGAATGTGGCCAAAAAGGGGAGAATACCTTGGAACAGGTTCTTGCCAAAAGGGGATTAGAATAGAGTGAGGGAGAAAAGATTAATGTGAAGTTGATCACTCTAAACTTCAAAAGGTACACACTGTACCTGGGAACACAGCCAAAGCATGAGGGGTGGATGTGGACTATAAGCCCTCAGGTGTAAGCCCTGGCTCATAGAGAAGACACATGTGCAATCGAGTGTGGCCCGGGAACGATGTGACACTGTGGAAAATGAAGTTCATGGGATCATTAAAGATGCAGATGTGCCTAGATTTCAAGGAAGACTTAGGCCTATTAGAAGAGTCATCCCAGATCCTGTCTTGGTAAGATTTCACACAGAAATGTGTGTGGTTCTGTCATACTCTGTTTGGAAAGGCATAAACCTATGTGAGCCTGTCTGGACCAGATGGACAAAAGGCAAGTTCTCGAGGCTTTTGTCCCTTCAAGTGAATACCTGGAAGTGTCTATTGGGGTCAGGGCAAGATGGGTTGTTGGCTGGGGTCTGCTACATTGATGCAAAAGAATGCTGAGAAGGATAAGGGTGCCCTGCACTAGCATGACCCCTTTACTTTTCAAAATGAGGCCAGGCATGGTGGCTCATACCTGTAATTCCAGCACTTTGGGAGGCCAAGGTGGGCAGATTACCTGAGGTCAGGAGTTTGAGACCAGCCTGGGCAACATGGTGAAACCTCATCTCTACTAAAAATAGAAAATTAGCCAGGCGTGGTGGCGGGTGCCTGTAATCTTACCTACTTGGGAGTAGGAGATCAGAGAATCACCTGAACCCAAGAGGTGGAGGTTGCAGTAGGCCGAGATATCACCACTGCATTCCAGCCTGGGCAACAAAACAAGACTCTCAAAACAAAACAAACAAACAAAAACAAAAGGTTTTGCATCTGTTATCTTATTGTATTCTTATTTTAAACCTGTGAGGTAGGGAAGGTGGTAACTGCTTTTGTAGCCATTTGTGAGGGTGGAGACTGAAGCAAAGTAAATTGTGTTCTGTCCAGAGTCAACTTGTTTACAACAGTAGGAGAACCAGTGCTCTCCACCAAGTTTCTAAAAATGTGGACCCCCCTGCATCAGAATCACTCAGGAACACATGCAGAATGACCCAACCGTAGGGGAGAGAAAACAGCTTTTCTTTACCCTTCTGAGTTTTTGGCTCAGGCCCCTGTAACAAGAGACAGGTTTACAAGAGAAAAGCATACAAATTTATTTAATAAGTGTAAATTTTAAACAACAAGTTTTAAACAAAGCATGGCAGCCTTCATAAAGAAATGGAGACTCAGGCCTGGTGCGGTGGCTCATACCTGTAATTCCAGCACTTGGGAGGCTGAGGCATGCGGATCACCTGAGGTCAGGAGTTCTAGACTAGCCTGGCCAACATGGTGAAATCCAGTCTCTACTAAGAAAACAAAACTTAGCTGAGTGTGGTGGTGGGTGCCTATAATCCCAGCTACTCGGGAGGCTGAGGCAGGAGAATTGCTTAAACCCAGAAGACGGAGGTTGCAGTGAGCTGAGATCACACCACTGCCCTCCAGCCTGGGCGACAGAGCAAGACTTCCTCCGTGGTGGGGGGGGGATGGGGGGGGAGGGGGAGAGAAAGAAATGGAGACTCAAAGAAGTGGTAAAACCTGCGTAGTTTTATGCTAGGTTTGATGAAGAGTAGGGAGTGGTGGAGAAATGAGATAGGACCAAAGGATGTGAGGTAACCATGGTAAACTGAGGAAAACAGCAAGGCCTGTGAATTCAGATTCTTCTCTGTGTCCCTTTGTCTTTAGCAGTAAGGATGCTCATTTCTTGCCAGTATAGAGAGGGCGTCTCTCACATGAGGGTTTTATGACCTCCTTCAGGGGATAGTCAGAAAGTCCTTCCTGGCGGGGCACAGTGCCTCACACTTGTAATCTCAGCACTTTGGGAGGCTGAGGCAGGTGGATCACTTGAGGTCAGGAGTTCAAGATCAGCCTAATCAACATGGTGAAACCCCGTCTCTACTAAAAATACAAAAATTAGCCAAGCATGATGGTGTGTGCCTGTAATCCCAGCTACTCGGGAGGCTGAGGCAGGAGAATCACTTGAACCCAAAGGCAGGGGTTGCAGTAAGCCGAGATCACGCCACTGCACTCTAGCCTGGGTGACAGAACAAGACTCCATCTCAAAAAGAAAAGAAAGTCCTTTCTGTACCTGCCATGTCTCAAATTCCTTCAGTTTAAAATGTTCGCTATGTCAAGGTAGTGTGTCCTTAACCTCATCACCCACTCTAGAAGTTCTTTTTCTTTTCCTTTTTTTTTTTTTTTTGGTCTCATTTATGAGGATAGAATTTCTTAATCAGAGGATATCTGGGGTCAGGTCCAGAAATCTGTACTTTTATTTTGAATTCCAGGTGATTCCTATGCATACTAATTGTTTAGCATTGCGTATTACCCTTGATCCTAAGGCAATTTGGGGTGTTTGTTTGTTTGAGATGAGGGTCTTGCTATATTGCCCAGGCTGGCCTCGAACTTCTGGGCTCAAGTAATCTTTCTACCTCAGCCACCTGAGTAGCTGGGACTACAGCCACCACACCCAGCTTCTAAAGCAATCTGTAATCCATTGAGTCATTAGCTTAATTCTGAGCTCATGAATTCCTGTATTCTTTCCCTCAAATAGTCCCCCTTTGAACTGAAATCACAATATGTTCCTTAGAAGAGAGGGTTGTGCTATTGTAAAGAGTAGAGGGAACAACTATTGACAGGGACTATTTGAAGCTCTGGCAGGGAACACTTGTTAAAACAATCACGGCTAAATCGTAGACTGTAAAACACAGCAAAGCCTGAGAATCTGCTCTTCAGGGGTTAAAACAACATGCAACCCTACATGATCAAGTGTTCCAGGAATAAAAAGAACTGACAAAGAGCTTCAGAGTCATCACAACTGGCAAAACCAAAGCTCCATTGGCAGACTGGAGGGTTGTTGAAACAAGATATGCTGCAACAAGTTCTCCAGCAAAAGAAAGAAAGCATTTCAAACAGCTGATGAAAGTTTATAAAATAGAGATGGGGAAGACCTACCACAATATCCCCAGCAATTTCAGAAAATACCCAGGACCACTAAAAGTTGATTTTTGGGGAAAGGAGAACAGGAGTTATAATCTATTTTTTAAATTGATTGATTGATTGAGACGGACTCTCGTTCCGTTGCCAGGCTGGAGTGCAGTGACGCGATCTCGGCTCACTGCAACCTCTGACGCCCTTGTTCAGTAATTCTACTGCCTCAGCCTCCTGAGTAGATGGGATTACAGGCATGCACCACCACACCCATCTAATTTTTGTATTTTTAGTAGAGATGAGGTTTCGCCATGTTGGCCAGGATGGTCTCGATCTCCTAACCTCAGGTGATCCGTACACCTTTGCCTCCCAAAGTGCTGGGATTATGGGTGTGAGCCACCGCACCCAGCCCTAATTTTTGTATTTTTAGTAGAGATGGGGTTTTGCCATATTGGCCAGGCTGGTCTCGGACTCCTGATCTCAGGTGATCCACCCCACTCGGCCTCCCAAAGTGCTGGGATTACAGGCGCAAGCCACCGCTCCCGGCCATAATCTATTTTTAATGTAAAATACTGAGTTTGTATGAGTCAGTAAGATTAGTGCCCTTACTTAGAACAATCGTAATTTAGTCCTACTAAGTATCCTTACAAGGTCTCTAGTAGTCCCTTACATTTGTAGAGCTCTTTACAGTTTAAAATCACCATGTAGCCTGGCGTGGTGGCTCCTGCCTGTAATCCCAGCCTCCCAAAGGGGAGGCTGAGGTGAGTGGATCATGAAGTCAAGGGATCGAGACCATCCTGGCCAACATGGTGAAACCCTGTCTCTACTAAAAATACAAAAATTAGCTGAGTGTGGTGGTGCACCCCTGTAGTCTCAGCTACTCAGGAAGCTGAGGCAGGAGAATTGCTTAAACCCAGGAGACAGAGGTTGCAGTGAGACAAAATCACACCAATTGCATTCCAGCCTGTGTGAAAGAGCTAGACTCCATCTCAACAACAACAAAAAAAAGAACAAAAACACTGTGTAAACACTCTCATGTGACCATATAGCACCTTGAAGTTTCCGAAGCTCTTTCATCATACGTTATGACTTATCATCTTCATCACTGCTCTATAGCACTTACCATCCCCATTTTGCAGAACAATTTTTTGAGAAAATATGGGCTCATAAAATTACAGAATCTATCCAAGGTCACCCAACTAATTTGTGTTCACTAAGATGTGACCTCAACTTCAGGGCTTCCCCCTTTCCACACCTGCCTATTACAGACTTCTGCAAAAAATAATAAATAAAATGTAGCTCAGGCAATCAGAGCAGTTGAGGGCTATAAGCCAGCTTCCCATTTGACAGACAAGAAAACCCAGGCGCGATAAAGCTGAGGCTTTGCCCCAGATCACATAGTCATCAGCAGAGCCCAGATACTGGATCCCCATCTCCTCATTATCCAGTTCAGAGCTCATTCTACTTTGCCCTGCTTCCTCTCATACTTTGTGGATGGCTAGATATAAATCATATATGCACATTTGGAATCTTGGAATAAGTGCCTTTAATAGGCTCCTCCTCTGAAGTATGGGAGCCTAACAGATTAAATATTGTTTAGGTTGATTTAGAAAGGCTAAACCTTTGAGTTTAGCTTTAAAAGCTTGCAATGTTTGTCTTCTTACTCCATAATAGCATAATCAGTATACTTACCACATTAAGCAATGCAGAAACACCTGCTGTGAGTCGTGCCCACATTTCTATTGTTGGTATAGATGGCTGTAAACCCAGATAATGGCAAGACTGACAGAGTTGTTTCATGATAGATTTTGGTAAAAGGGAGGGAATCATGCAGATGTGAAATATGATTTCTAAATTTACCAGTTATCAGAGGCTGCATGAGGGCTAGTCCCACAACATAAGGTAAAAATGAGTATGCCTTGCAGGGATGCAATCAGAAAATTGTAAACCCATGTTCATAGCTGTATTATTCACATTAGCCAAAAGGTGGAAGCAACCCAGGTGTCAGTCAGCAGATGAATGGATAAACAAAATGTGTTCCATGCATATAATTATTATTCAGCCTTAAAAAGGAATGAAATGCTGACCATGGTATAATATGGATAAACTCTGAAGTCATCATGCTAAGCAAAATACGCCAACCACAAAAGGACAAGTAGTGTGTAACATATTTGGAGTACTGAAATTCACAAAGACAGAAAGTACTTTTTTTCCTTTTTTTTTTTTTGGAGACAGAGTTTCACTCTTGTTACCCAGACTGGAGTGCAGTGGCAGAATCTTGGCTCACTGCAATCTCGCCTTCCAGGTTCAAGCGATCTCCTGCCCCAGCCTCCTGAGTCAATGGGATTACAGGCACACGTCCGGCTAATTTTTTGTATTTTTAGTAAAGACGGAGTTTCTCCACGTTGGTCATGCTGGTCTCGAACTGCCGACCTGAGGTTATCTGCCCGCCTCGGCCTCCCAAAGTGCTGGGATTAGAGGCGTGAGCCACTGTGCTCAGCCCAACAAAAATTAGAATAGTGGTTGCCAGGGCTGAGAGGAAGAGAGAATGGGGAGTTCATGTTGAACAGGCTCAGAGGTTCAGCTGGGGAAGAAGAAAACGTTCTGGAAATGGATGGTGATGATGGTTGCACAACAGCATAAATGTACTTAATGCCACTGAACTGTATAGTACACTTAAAAATGGTTAAAATGGTGAATTTTATGTTACGTATGTTTTACTACAATAAATAATAAAATGAATTTGCCTTGTTTATTGGTTTCTTCCCTCATTTTCAATGGGCAGTAGAGCATGTGTCCTTGGGGCAACCCAGGGATTCCAGGTCAAGCTCCAGATTATTTCATCCTTCTTCAAAACTTCACTAAAAATGCCACCACAAGAAAACAGTAAGACAAATCCCAAAAGTAAAACAGAGGGCCTGGTCTCTTCAAGTCAGTGAAAAGATTGGTTCCTAACAGGAAAAAACAGTTCTAAATGACATTTTGGGAGCAACTGAAAAAGTGTGAATGTGGACTCGGTATTAAATAATAGCAAAGAGGTTGGTTGCAGTGGCTCACGCCTGTAATCCCAGCACTTTGGGAGGCCAAGGTGGGTGGATCACCTGAGGTCAGGAGTTCAAGACCAGCCTGACCAACATGGTGAAACCCCGTCTCCACTAAAAATACAAAATTGGCTGGGTGTGGCAGCACATGCCTATAATCCCAGGTATTCAGGAGGCTGAGGCAGGAGAATCTCTTGAACCTGGGAGGTGGAAGTTGTGGTGAGCTGAAATGGTACCATTGCACTCCAGCCTGAGCAACAAGAGCGTAACTCCATCTCAAAATAATAATAATATTATTATTAAAGAATAATTACCAGTTATTGTAGATGTGGTAATAATGATTCTCCTGAATGTCTTTATTTGGGGTAACCACATGCTGAAGTATTTAGGGATAAAGTGTCATGATGCTTGCAACTTTTTTTCAAATTGTTAAGGGGAAAAGATAATATGTACTCACAAAACAGTAAAATAATAGCACAAAAAAAAAAAAAACCCATAAGTAACAGCAAAAAACAAAATGGCGAAGACATAGATAAAACAAGGATTCAGTGTAAATGATGCCAGGTGTGGTAGCTCACGCCTGTAATCTCAGCACTTTGGGAGGCCAAGGTGGGGCTGTCCGCTTGAGCACAGGAATTCAAGACCAGCCTGGGCAACATGGCGAAACTCCATCTCTCCCAAAAACACAAAAATTAGCTGGGCATGCACCTGTAGTTCCAGCTACTCTGTAGACTGAAGTAGAAGGATCACTTGAGCCTGGGGAGGTGGCACCACTGTACTCCAGCCAGGGCAACAAAGTGAGACCCTATTTCAAAAAATGATGATAATAATAATAATGAAAAAGAATAAATTATGTGTTTAAAGGAGTTACTTGTATTAGTTTTTCAACATTTTTGTACATGTGATAATTTTTATTATAAAGTGTTTAAAAATTGAGTATTTTTGGTATAATAAATATTTTTGTTAATTTTTGTTTATCATTGACACAAAATAATTGTACATATTTATGGAGTACAATGTGATGTTTCAATGCACGTATACACTGTATTATGATCAACTCAAGGTAATTACTATACCCATCACTTTAAACACTTACCATTTCTTTGTAATGATAGCATTCAAAATCTAGCTATATTGAAACATACACTGCATTGTTATTAGTTACAGTCACCCTACCATGTAATAGAACACCAGAACTTATTCTTCCTAAATGTAACTTTTTACCTGTTGACCAACCTCTCCCATTCTCCTCCTCTCCCTACCCTCCCCAGCCTCTGGTAACCACTATTCTACTCTCTGCTTCTATGAAATCAACTCTTTTAGATTTCATATATGTGTGGAGGATCATATGGTGTTTGTCTTTCTGTGCCTGGTTTACCTCACTTAACATCATGTCCTCCAAGGTCATCCAGTGGTCACTATTAAATTGTGAATTTATGCCTCCTCTAGTCAAACCAGCATTACCACCAGTGCAGGGTGTACCAGGCACTTTGCTAAACCTTTACACGCACTATTTTATGTGATTCGCACTCTGCCTCTATCAAGAGGCTATTGTCTTTACCCTCACTTTTGCAGATGAGAAACTGAGGTGCAGACATTAAGTAACCTCTCCAAGATTACACAGCTCTTGAGTGACAGAGCCAGAGTTTACACACAGACAGCATGACTGCAGAATAGGTTACATCTTCTGAACTGGAAGCGTTGAAGAAAATTTTAGATACTGAGGCAAGCCTATGATGGAGATGTACGGGGGACCCTCAAATCGCAGTCATTAAGGGGGTACCTCAAGGGTAAGATCTGCTTAGGCTGAAGAGCCCAAAAGAGCCTCTGTTCCATGTATTCTAGAAGTGAATCTGGCTATTTTGCCCCTCCCAGGGAAGCTGAGACTGTTTTACAGCTATTATCTCATCTGTAGCCCTAGGCGGGATGGGAACTGGTATAAATAATTCTTTCTAGTTTCAGCTCTGGAGACTTGCCTGAGGCTTCTGGCTCTGTGGTCCACACCTGGCTTCTGTAGACAGCAACAACAGTAACTACAGCAGTTGACATTTGTATAATACTTGCTATGTGTCAAGTACTCTTCCAAGTGCAAAGCCCTGCAACACTTCTATGGAGTGGATATATTATCCCCATTTTAGAGATGAGAACACTGAGTCACAGAACATAAGTAAATCCCCAAGGCCACCACCTAGTAAGTGAAGGAAACTGGCTTCTGCCAGAGTCAGTGCTCAGGGCTTTTATTAATCCAGATGAGACCCAGAAGCTGCCTTCTGGTTCTTACCTCTCTTGGGGAGAACTTTGTCCCAGTGCTTGCCCCTGACCACGAGCTGAATGAACTCATTGCTGACCCCTGCCCAGGTGGCACTGAAAGAGGCCAGCAATAGTGGCCTCAGTGCCTCTGCCAGATATGTGAGCTTGTGTTCCATACCCTGCTCTCTCTGAATTTTCCCTTTGGGCCTTTGTTTTTACAAAACAGCAGTAACTCCTAGGTGGTTTGATATTGGAGATCATCACCCGACCTTGCTGCCTGCTGAGGATGTGCTGGCCTAGTCCTAACAAACCACAGAAAACTTGCGTGCTTATCTTCAATGGAAAGAAGAGAAGGCTTCCTGGTAGGTCCTACCTGATGGAGCCAACCACAAAGCCAGCCACTGGACAGGGGTATAAAGCAAGGAAAGGCAGTCCTCTCCCAATTCCCCCACCCATACTCTCCCACCTGCCATGTTGGGAACTGTCGGGTGAACCTCTTCATAGTCAGGTGTTAGTCATGCTTCCTCACCCTCCCAAGGGGACATCCTAATATGGGATCCCTTGGAGGCAGCAATATCTCACCTAAAGAAATGACTCTGGTAACAGAATGATAATCAAATGAGGCTTTTTTTTTTCTTTTTGCTGTAGGAAAAAAAACTTTTTCTTTTTTTTTTTTTTCTGCGATGGAGTTTCATTCATGTCACCCAGGCTGGAGTGCAATGGTGCAATCTCTCCTCACTGCAACCTCTGCCTCCTAGCTTCAAGCAATTCTCCTGAGTGGCTGGGATTATAGGCACCTGCCACTGCACCCGGCTCATTTTTGTATTTTTAGTAGAGATGGGGTTTCACCATGTTGGCCAGGCTGGTTTTGAACCCCTGACCTCAGGTGATCCACCCACCTCAGCCTCTCAAAGTGCTGGGATTACAGGTGTGAGTCATCGTGCCTGGTTGGAAGAAAAAAAAAATCTGTTCCTCTTCACTGATCTCCTAGCTTCCCAGTTAGCCAAGGCTTTGTGTTTAGTGGTCAGTCTTAGCTCATTTTGTCTTGGGGGTAGTGGTAGCAGCAGTTAGCTAATGGTTTCTCTATAATTCAAGGCTCAGGCCCAGGAAGAAATTAGATGGTGGTGCCCCAGAGGATGAGGTGGGGATTGGGTAGAGAGAAGCTAGGGCTTTGTGGATGAGAGAGAGAATGGATTCTATAAGTCTGGGAGGACATTAAGGAGAGGCATCCTCAAATAATGGAGACTTGTGCCTTTTCTGTAAAGGGCTCGGGAGGTTGCAGGTGCCTAGGAGAGCATTTGGTGCCTGGCAGTCAGAATGTTTTTGTAGGAGAGGTTTACGGGTCGCAATCTGGTTGAAAGGCCAGGAGGGGTGGAGAATGCTCTAAGCTGTTTACATGGCTACATATGTGAAAATCAGAAAATATTAACTACATACAACAAAGAACAGGGGATGCTGACCTAGATTATGGGGAGAAGATCTAACGTTTCGTCAACACTGCTTCTACCACCATCACCACCCAAACTTGGCACATGACTAATACCTCAAGGACAATCTCTCACTATATGACCTTGAAAACATCGACAAGGGTCCCTGTGGCAGAGCCTGCAGGTAAAGTAGGCACTTTGAGGGGAAACCTTTTAGTCCAACAGCTGTGTCACATAACAAAAGAAGCAACATTAACAATGGCAGCTATTGTATTAGCTAACTCAATCCCCTGCCCATTTTTCTATTACCAAGCACTCCCCTGGATTCTAGTACGGCCCAACAGAAAAGAGGAGATTTCAATAATCATTAAAATTGGGGATTGTACCAGCCAGGGCAAGGTGGAGCTCAGAGCATGATTCCACTTGATTTGAAAACGTAAAGAGATGTGCATTTCCTTGCTCCTTGGCGAAGTGGAGCAAATTTGTACCTATTATTTAGGCATCAGTGGGAGAGTGGTGGAGTGGGGAGGGAGATAGAGTGATCCTCAAATCACCAGGCAGCAGGAGAAGCTGCCAGGCTCCGCCCGCCTGCATTTGCCTTTAGTTGGCAAAAGACAAATTAGCCCAGCGCCTCCTGAGCCGAGTTTGCAGTGCAGAGTCTGCAAGAATGTTTGCTTGGGGAGCGGCACTGTTCTTTATCTCAGCAGGTGTAATTCCATCACATGATTGTCTTGGATCTGCTTTCCCCATTCCAGCCTGAGCTTGCCAATTCAGAAAACTATAGCTGAGAAATAAACAGTTCTTCTCTGTGTCAGCCCAGGAAACACTAGGGGTCCCTTTATATGGAATAGAATGAGCAGTTCCTTACTGCTGGAGTTAGAGAAGGCCTCTCTGACTGTCCTTGAGGCCTTCAAGCCAGAACTTCCTCTTTGCAGGAAACTCGCTGGCTTCCATGGGAAGCCAGGCTTGGCCCTGCGGCCTGCTCTTCCCATGCCCAAGCTTTACAGGTCACCAACACACCAGTCAAAGAAGACTAGGGCCTTCACAGGGACACAGACACAGGGCTAAGTGCTATCCTGCCTTGGAAACTTTGGGTACAGCCTTGGCATCTCTACCTCAGAGGGTTATTTCTATTGCAGTTTAAGGTTACTACCTTGGGCAGGTAACTTTCACCTCTGGAAATTGCTGACAAAGAAGCTAAATAGGAGGGGCCTCCCCAGCCCAAGCCTGGAAAGCTCAGCCATTCAGCGCAAGAGCCGAGATAAGGTGAGCCTTGTTAGTGCCAGCAGCCTGGGCCCACTCATACCTAAAAGACTCATAGGGTCCTGTGAAGCCAGATCAGGGTCTGACCTTCCTCTTTCAAGCTACGGATGTTCCCTCTGCATGTTTGTTGCAGGACTGAGCTGGCTTGGGAGACTCGAGTTTCTGCACAGCCCTGACAGGGACCAAGAGAACAGAGACTGTCATTGAGTTATAGGGACTCCTTTTTTATTTTTAGTAGAGACAAGGTCTTGCTATGTTACCCAGGCTGTTCTCAAACTCCTGAGCTCAAGCAGTCCTCCCACCTCGCCCTTCCAAGTGCTGGGATTACAGATGTGAACCACCGCCCTCAGCTGGAATACTTACTTGAAGTTTAGATTTCTGGGCTCCTTCCGGAATGAAACACAATACAAAACCATAATACTTAATGATTTTTTTTTTTTTGAGATGGAGTCTCACTCTGTCACCCAGGCTGGAGTGTAGTGCCACAATCTCAGCTCACTGCAACCTCTACCTCCTGGGTTCAAGCAATTCTCCTACCTCAGCCTCCCAAACTAGCTGAGATTACAGGCACCTGCCACCACACCCAGCTATTTTTTTTTTTTTTTTTTTTTTTGTATTTTTAGTAGAGATGGGGTTTCACCATGTTGGTCAGGCTGTTTTTGAACTCCTGACCTCAAATGATCCGCCCACCTCAGCTTCTAAAAGTACTGGAATTACAGGTGTGAGCCACCGCACCCTGCCACCTAATGATGTGTTTCTTATGAACCTACTTCGTGGTTATGTAAGTGAGATGACAGAAAAGGAAATCTCTGCACTGTTGTCTTCAGCGCTTGTTAAGACACACAGTAGCCACTCCAGTGCCTTAGCCATCTCTGACAGGTGCTAGATTGTCCCCATTTGCTCCTCATGATCTGCTCTCCACCCTTCTTTACCCTGCTCTCTGCCCATGAGGCTGAGTCACAAGGATGACATCAATAGGCTGCCCTTGCCCTCCAGCCTCTAGGGATTGGCCAATGAGGTCGGCATATTTATTTCTCTGGTTCCTTCCTGCCAAGTGGCCCTCTCTATTAGCTTTCTGAATTCCCTTAATGGGTTCCACCCCCTTGTCCTTACAGACACGGTAGTGGCTCCTGCACTTACCAGCCCAAGGGTAGTGCACGTCCCTTTTGCATTATCTAAGCCCAGTCCATGCTTTGTAAATAGTAACTTGATTACACTCTTCCTAAATGACTCAATTTAAGGCCATCCTTTTTTTTTTTTTTCGGCTAGGACCCTAACGGATGAAACCTTTAGAACATTTTGCCCTTATTACTATTTCTGAGTTAATATGGGGAAATTTTACTTGATTTTGCCCTCTCCAAACTTTCTTCACATAAAATTTTACTTTCTCTTTTTATTTTTCTTTAAGACAGAGTCTTGCTCTATTACACAGGTGGGAATGTAGCGCTGAACTCCTGTACTTAAGCAATCCTCCTGCATCAGTCTTCCAAGTAGCTGGGACTATGGGTGTGCACCAGCACGCCCAGCTAATTTTAAAATATTTTTGTAGAGATGGGGTCTTGATATGTTGACCGGGCTGGTCTCAAACTCCTGGCCTCAAGCCCCATCCCACCTCGGCCTCCCAAAGTGCTGGGATCACGGGCATGAGCCACCAGGCTTGGGCTTATTTTCTCTTAGTATTGCTAAAGTAGTTTTTTTTTTTTTAATTTAAAATATATACAATAATTTTTTGTTAAAAAGCAAGATCCTTACTATAATTGCTTTAAATAGATAATTTTGGATAGTGTATTAGTTCGTTCCCTGTTGATTATAACAGAATATATGACACTGGGTCATTTATAAAGAAAAGTACTTTATGTCTTACAGTTATGAAGGCTGAGAAGTCCAGGATTGAGGGGCCACATTGATGAGGGGATTCTTGCTGGTAAGGACTCTCTGCAGAGACCTAAGGCCGCACCAGCAATCACATGGTGAGGGGCTGAGTGAGCTCACATGCTTGGTTAGGTCTCTCTTCTTCTTCTTAAAAAACTACTAGTTCCACTCGCAAGACTACCTGCTAGCCTATTAGTCCATTAATCCATTAACCTATAAATGGATTAATCATTCACAAAGATTAAAGCATCTTGATCCAATCATCTCTCAAAGACCCCACCTTTCAATACTGTCACATTTGGAGATTAAGTTTCTAACACATGAAATTTGAAGGACACATTCAAACCATAGTAGATGATAAATAAGAAAAAAAAGTCTTGTAAATTTTGCATTTCAAACCAGCACTGACAGGTGTTTCCGACGCATGCTATGGCTTAAGAAGCACTGCACAAGTCAGCTCTTCAAGCTTCTCACAGGCAGCTGTCCTGAGACCTCAACATCCCCTTCCCTCCATTAGAGCCTACACCAATGAATTTGAGATAAAGCAATTTTATGTAAAAACAGCCTGATATCTCTATTTTGGAAAGTCTGTCCTTAACACCTGGTTTCGAAGTCCAGGAAAGCTGTGTATGTTATTTAACTTAAAAAGTTAAATATAGGCTGGGCACAGTGGCTCATACCTGTAATCTCAGCACTGTGGGAGGCTGAGGTGGGTAGATCACCTGCAGTCAAGAGTTCAAGACCAGCCTGGCCAACATGGCAAAAGCCCGCCTCTACTAAAAATACAAAAATTAGCCAGGTACGGTGGCTATATATATATATATGTGTATATATATATATATAAAGTTATATATATATAACTTTAAAAGTTTTTTACACTCAAGGCTTTTCCTAGAATATACATTCCTCCATATTCCCTATTTTAAAAATTACCTCTTTGTCTCTCAAGCTCAATAACAACTTTTCTGCGAAGCTCTTGATCCTTCCACATCTGGCATGAAAATATTCCAAGTTGTCTCTGTTGGCAGATGGAGCTGTGCTGAACAGCTTTATCCTGGATTCGGTCTTCTGTCCCAGCACAAGCACCTGACTCGACTTCGGAAGTGTGGGGAAGGTTATGGAACTTCATCTTGCCCTAGTTTACCTCCCCGCACTTCTAGTCCTACCCACTTATACTTCTTCCTGGTCCAAATGGATTATCCCCCTAATTTTTCCCCTTAAAGATATCAATAGAAGATTGATTATCCACACTATATGCTCGTTATTGTCCTGAGTTGCTCCTTAGAAGCTGTTGCTGAGTACTGCTAAGTACTAAGCCAGGTTCCTGTGGTCTGCTCCCGCACCCTAGAAGGGCCTTACATGAATTAGGCTGGGGTGTTCCAGCACATGGGAACTATAGGAAAGTCTAGAACAGAGGTAAAATGTGACCTTAGGAATCAAGTCTCCTTTACACTGATGTGTCACCTGTTCTCAGCAACTTCAGACTGGCCACTTTTTTTTTTGAGATAGAGTCTTGCTCTGTCGCCCAGGAGTACAGTGGCACAATCTCAGCTCACTGCAACCTCCGCCTCCCAGGTTCAAGCAATTCTCCTGCCTCAGCCTCCTGAGTAACTGGGATTACAGGTGCGCACTACCACGCCTGGCTAATTTTTGTATTTTTAGTAGAGACAGGGTTTCAACATGTTGGCCAGACTGGCCTCGAACTCCTGGCCTCAAGCAATCCACCTGCTCTGCCTCCCAAAGTGCTGGGATTACATGCATGAGCCACTGTGCCCAGCCTATAATTCTGTATAAATCTGACCATAATAAAATACAGACTTGCCCCAAAGATCTGAGGGGCCCAGGGCGTGAGTACACATGGAAGTCCACATACCACCTATATAAAAATTGTAAATTATACTAACAAACTGATAAATAAAATATTTCAATTCCCCTATACTAACAAATATACCTTCATAAACACAAAATATACACACAGATACAAATAAACAGCTCTTGAAAAAGAGAAAGAAAAGGGCTAATCTGGAAGGCCAGGTTCAAATATGGAATTCTTGAACTTCTCAGAGCTCTATGCTGGCACATGGTGGAATGGAGAAAGCTGGTCCCTGACCCACCCCCTGACTTCTCTTCCTAGCCCAGGCTCTGTCCCACAGGACAAGGGGCCCTGAGTACATTCACGTAGACGTGACCAAGCTCCATCCATATTCCCACTCTCACCTCATCACACTCATTGTGCACCTTTCATGCCGAGAAGTAAGCACAATAGTAGTATGCTCTATCCTCGGGGAAGCGTACCTGCAGAAGAAGTGGCCAAAGCCCAGGAATCAGGCTCTAGAAGGGGAATATGGGCCCTGAGTGGGAACATCCCATTGGCCTGGTGGGTTGTTTCCTCCATGAGAGGTATAGCCAAAGTGGGTCAGAGTGAGTCCTTCCAAAGCATGGGACCCTCTAAAACATGGGACCATAGGCAGAGGGCATAGCCGGTGAAATAAGATAGCTTAGATGGCAGATACAACCAACAGTAGGGACATCACTATAAAGATCATGAAAGCACCAGGTAAAATGGTGGTCCAGGAGAGGAGAGGAGGGAGAGAGATACCCAGGAAGCAGATGTGAGCAGACACGTAGAATGCAGAAACCAGTGCTTCAGTAAATTCTAGCTGGCTTCCTGGGAACCTCCCAAGTCCTGGGTTCAGCCCCTACCCAGAGTACTCACACTCCTCTACTGGGCCCTATAGACCCCCTTAGAATGTAGACCCTTCTTTGCCTAAGCTAGTTGGAGTAGGTTACTGTTACTTGACAAAAAGAAAGTCTTGACAAGACACTACTTCATGTGGCAAAAGAAACCGAAGTTTTCCTAGAGAGAGAGAGATGGCAGACAAAGAAAAAGGGCTAAAGACAGGTTTGAGAAAGACATAAACTTAAGATGCAGAAAAAGAGAAAAAAAGAACCCAAGAAAGAGTCATCATAGGAGTAGGGGAGGAACGCGCTCACTTGGGTGAGCATTTCAGAAAGAAGAGCTGGCCGGCTGAATGGTGAGGCCTGCATAAAGATCACTGGAATTGATGACTAAAAGGTCACCGCTGACCGTCAAGAAAGCACAACTAGAGATGAGTGTTGGCAGACGGAGGCACCCAGCTGTGCTGGGGAGATGGAGCAGCAGCTGTTCACACAGGGCCCAGGGCTTCCTCCTGCCCTGTATGGGTGTGAGTATGACCCCTCTGCCTGTTTCACCATCTCCTTCTACTGAGCATGCTGGGGAACGCTGGCACCCGTGGGGCCAAGGCAGGTTTGAAGTGTGTTAAAGAACAGGGAGTGAAGTGCCACGATCATGGATGTGACTCCTTAAGGACATTGTGTCTGGAAAAAACCAACCAACCAACTGAAGAACCACTGGGTTTTGGGGGATCCCTAGTCTTTACTTGAAACACTGGGACTTACCTCGTCCTCTTGTTCTGCATTCCCTTAGGATAGTTAAGGACAAGTCCCAGCCCAGGTAGGTAGCGACCTCCACTGCTCTGCCTGCCTGCTAAGGTGAGCCAGCTTCCCATTTCCTCGTCTTGTCTCAAGTGGTGTGTGTGTGTGTGTGTGTGTGTGTGTGCGTGTGTGTGTGTGTGTGCGTGTGTGTGTGTGTGTGCAGGGGAGGATCCCCTACAGAGTCTTTCTTCCAAGTTCCAGCAATAGCCAAGGCAGGAGGATTGCTTGAAGCCACGAGTTCAAGACTAGCCCAGACAACATAACAAGACCTCATCTCTACCAAAAAAGGAAAAAAGAAAGGAGCTGGGCAAAGTGGTACACGTTGTAGTCTTGGCTACTCGGGAGGCTGAGGTGGGAGGATCATGTTGAGGAGGTCGAGGCTACAGTGAGCCACGATTGTGCCACTGCACTCCAGCCTGGAGTGTGACTCTGTCTCAAAAAAAAAAAAAAAGTCTCAGCAATTCGAGGGTAACAACAAATAAGTAAAAATAACTTTTTATTTAAGGAAGTCCATCTATGGCTCCTTATTACAGCTGACAACAGGAGAAGCCAGGCTGTGAAGCCTACAGAGCATTTGCAAGGGAGGCAGGCTGCCTGTAGCTGGAGAAAATGATCCATGGGACAGCCTGGGCCCATCTTCTCCACTGTGATGGTTGCTCGGAGACAGCCCTTAAGAGAGAATTTCGGAAGTATGAGGTATGACCCTCCCCATAGACCCGCAGCTCTGATTGGCTTGCTGTGAGCTCTCACCCCCACCCTACTTCCCCTCACCCTTCAACCACAGTTCCCAACCTGAGTGATCACCAGGCTAGGTGACCCCCTCCACATCCCCTGCCAAGGGTGAAAGGGAGGACAGAGTCCACTGGCTGGTCCTTCCTGCAAAGTTTATGAAAAGGGGACAGTGTCAGCAACGCCTCCCTTCCCCTGACTCAGCAGCGTGCGGCATCAGCAGTTCCAGCCTCCCCGGCACAGTGCATTCCATGGAGAAATACAAAATAACTGTGCATTAGAAAAATGAGAGGGTCCTGACTTTTTCCCATTGATTTTTCCCCTTTTTTGATTTAAATATCTGCAGCCCCTGGGTGTTAGCATCCCTTGTCAATGTCCTCTGTGAAGCCATTCCCTGAGGTCCTTCCCCTCTTCACAGGGACAGGATGTTTTTTAACCTACAGATGAAGTTTGCTTTTCTCCTCTGAGGACCTAAAGGAAGTTTACTAAATAATATTTTCACATATATCACTCAATCCTCTTAATCGCCTTGTGAAACAGGTATTATTATCTCCATTCTACAAGAGAGAAACAGATGTTCTGAAAGGTCCAGTGACTTGCTCAAGGCTGCTGAGTTTGTAAGTCTAGGACTGAGAATTTGACTTCTGCCTCCTGACTCTAAAGTCTATGCCAGGCTAATAAATCTCAGGGTTGGGGCTGGCAGGGCAGGAGTGTAATATGGGAGACAGAATCTCAAACCCTTGTCTTTCCCTCTTTTCATAGAGCCCAGACATTGGGAGTTAAAAAAAAACAAAGGCTGGGCACAGTGGCTCACATCTGTAATCCCAGCACTTTGGAGGCTGAGGCAGGCAGACCACTTGAGGTCAGGAGTTCAAAACCAGCCTGGCCAACGTGGCAAAACCCTGTCTCTACTAAAAATACAAAATATAGCCAGTGACGGTGGTGAGCTCCTGTGGTCCCAGCTACTCGGGAGGCTGAGGTGGGAGGATTACTTGAACCTGGGAGGCAGAGGTTGCAGTGAGCAGAGATCATGCCACTGCACTCCAGCCTAGGAGACAGAGCAAGACTCTATCTCAAAAAAGAAAAAATATTTCAAAGAGAAAGAGCAAAGAAAATATACTGACCCTTACAGCAATGGCTATAAACTTTTACAAATGTGAACCATTTGTAAAAGTACATTTTTTACCTTGACCTGGTACATCACACACACACACACACACACACAGCCAAAAGTTTTAGCAAGAGTAATAGACTCTGATATACTTTGTTCTACTTCATTGAATTCTTTTTCCCCCTTTTAATCATTGTTTGACCCACGAAATTGATTTCATTACCCACAATTGAAAAATGCTGCCTTAAAGCATAAACTACGCATTCAGAAACAAGCTCTCACACTACTCTTGTATAAAGTGCCAACTTGTACAGAGCCCCAACACACAGTCCGTGTTCAGGAAACACTTGCTGAGCCTCTGGGCTTTTAAGGAACCAATAATCCACAAGTTAAACAACTTGTTTTGGAAACTCTCCAGTTTGGTTTATGTGGAAAAGATCATCCTAATTCCAAATCCCAACAAATCATTCACATACACACACACACACACACACACACACACACACACACACACACACACAAGAAAAACCTGGAAATAGATTTCTGTTGTGACTCTAGACTTGAAATTTTAAAATAAAATACTAGCAAATAGATTTCTTTCAGCAGGCATGAGTTAAGTGTTTGCCCTGTGCTGTGCACTGTCCTAGCGGCTAGAGATACAGGAACAAATGAGATCCAGTCCCTGCCCTCAAGGAGCTGAGGAGTGGTGGGAGGCTGAGGAGTGAAGCCTGCAGTGCAGTGTGATTGAGGTGGCACAGGCTGCCGGGGAGTAGGAGGAAGTTATCTACCCCACCTAGAGGGCATAAAGATGGTTTCATTGGAGCTACTCAGAGCCTAGACTTGAAAGAATATAAGTTAGATGGGAAAATAAATGGAGGACAGAGGTTTCAGGCAAAAGGAATAGCATATGCAATGCTGTGGAAGTCACAGTTGTCTATCCCATAACCAGTCCCTATGTTCCTTGCTGGCAGTATGTCAATTATTTTAGGAAGGCACAGAGAGAGAGTTCTACTACTATTCTGTATAATTTAGGGGGAAATCTTGACTAACATGAGCCAATCATCATATCACAGGATCCTTGCCAAATACTGGTTTAGGAATGAGCATAAGAAGACTCTGGCCATTGAAATTTGAGGAAAAAACTTCCAGGAACAGGTGTAGGAAAAGGTTTCTTTGTTCTTAAAGAGACTCAGGGTAAGAAACAGTCTGTTTCCTTCAACTAGATGCTTTATTGTGTCAATGAAATTCCTGGCTGTGATGTGATTATTTCAAGACAATGATGTAATCTACCTGAAGTGTGGCAAATCAGAAAGACAGAAAAGCCAGGGACCTCGATTATCTTGTTGAGTACCTGAATTAACCAACCCTAAAGCTACTCTATCCCATAACATGATGTTATATAAGCTAATTGATTTTCCTCATCATAAAAGTAAGTTGAGTCAGGGTTTTGTGTTACTTGCAATCAAAATGAACTTAAACAAACTGGGCACAGTTGAATGTACCTGTAATACCAGCTATTTGGGAGCCTGAGGCAGGAGGATCACTTCAGCTGAGGAGTTCAAGGCCAGCCTGGACAACATAGACCCATCTCTTAAAAAAATAATAATAATTAAATGAATGAAAAAGCTATAGAGATGGAAAAGACATTTTCTGGGTTCTGCAAGGCAAAAATTGAGATCCAGAGGCCAAATCATACCATACTACAAACTTTAGCTTCCACATGGGATCCAAATGGCTGGTAAACATATAAAAAACTTGACCTCACTATTAAAGATAAATGCACTTTGAAACTACAATGAGATGTCATTTTTCACCTCCAGATTGACAAAGATCAAAAAGCTTCATTCTATCCAATATTGTCAAGAGGAAACCAGCACACCTATTTGTTACTGATGGGATGGTAAATGGCATAAATCTATGGATGGTAATTTGGCAACAACTTTCAAAGCAAAAATGCACTTAACCCAACAATTCCAGTTTTAGGTATTTATCCTACAGATATAGTTGGATGTATGAAAAATGACCTGCACAAGGATGCTAGTTACAGCATTGTTTGTAAAAGCAAATTGGCTAACAACTATTTAATCATTCATTAATAAGGGAGTGATAAATAATTATATTTATACTAAGTTTTATGCCACCATTAAAATGAATGAAACAATTCTATACCTATTGATATGGAACTGTATCAAATAAATATTGTCAATCAAGAAAAGCAATATGTTAAATAGTACAGAATGGTATGCTACTAATTTTCTTTTTTTTTGAGACATAATTTCATTCTTTTGACCAGGCTGGAGTGTAGTGGCATGATCTCAGCTCACTGCAACCTCCGCCTCCCGAGTTCAAGCCAGTTTGCTATTTATATATACAGGGAAGAATATTTGAAAATGCATAAGCCACATTTGGAATAATCACAAGAAACTGATAGCATCAGGTGCCCTAAGGAAGGGAATTAAGTGGATGGAAGTCAGAGGAGGGAGATTGACTTCCACTGTATACCTATACATACCTTCTGAATTTTGTGCATTCTATCTCTACTAACACTTAAAAATGTATATTCATTTTTAAGTGTTAGTGGAGACAGAATGAGTTCTTAATAAAGAGTACCTAATATTGGACATCATATTAAATTATGACTTTTGTAGAAGCCATTGTCAATCCTTAAAGATTACAATAAGTTGCCTCCAGAAAAAACTAGAAAGAAAGCTAATCTCAAAATTAAATTACTAAGATCCTCACACCACAAATGTGATTAGCTACATATATGAAGGTAAATCGAAAGATTGTAATTTGTGACTGACCATATTAAGAAGAGACAGTATTCCAGTCTGGGTGTTCTGGGAGTAATTGCAGGGAGGCAGGAGAAGAATGTAACAGTAATGCTGCCAACAGAAACTTGAACCCTGGTTGGAAAAAGACCTAGTACATGTGGGGGCATCAGTCAATCCAGCAAACACATCAGTGCCCCCTAAACATGGCTAAGGGGATTGGGATCTCTTTGCTAAGCAGACTTCCATGTATACTTCCAGCCTTGGATAGCCAGAACTTGCCTTAGTTGGGAGATAATTCTTAAATTAGCTCACCCCTTGGTTTGATTTCATGTTTCCTAAGCATCTCTGGATAATCTGGTTGTCTCTGAGGTTTATCTAAGGAGGGAACATAGAACGGTCAGGCTGACTAGAGCATTCTAGTACACTCAAAGATTGTATTTTAACTGTAAACTGCTAAACTTCAAAGTCCCATTCCAGTTCAGAGGATGTTCCCCAACCCCCACCACTATCTCCCACCCTGGAATCAGCTGAGGTCCCAGTTGTAACTCCACTGCAGGCCAGCTTGTTACAGGTGTGTCTTCTGTAAAAAAAAAAAAAAAAAACAACCTTCTGCAGACAACTCTCCATCTCAGAGTCTGTTTCTATGGCACCCAGTCTAAGATACTATGTATGTATGCAAACATATATACATACATTTCTTTATAAAGAAATCTATAAAAGCTTCTCTTTTTCTTTTTTTGAGATGGAGTCTCGTCCTGTTGCCCAGGCTGGAATGCAATGGCACAATCTCAGCTCACTGTAACCTCTGCTTCCTGGGTTCAAGTAATTCTCTGGCCTCAGACTCCCAAGTAGCTGGGATCACAGGCATGAGCTACCACACCTGGCTAATTTTTGTATTTTTAGTAGAAATGGAGTTTCACGGGCTGGGCGCGGTGGCTCACGCCTGTAATCTCAGCACTTTGGGAGGCCGAGGCGGGCGGATCACCTGAGGTCAGGAGTTCCAGACCAGCCTGGCCAACATGGTGAAACCCCATCTTTTAAAAAAATAAAAATAAAATAAAAAATAAAAAAATAAAAAAGAAATGGAGTTTCACCATTCTGACCAGGCTGGGAAATCTATAAAGCCTTCTATGTGATGGCCAGGTGCAGTGGCTCACACCTGTAATCCCAGCTACTCAGGAGGCTGAGGCAGCAGAATCGCTTGAACCTGGGAGGCGGAGGTTGCAGTGAGCCAAGATCCAGCCTAGGCAACAAGAGCAAAACTCCATCTCAAAAAAAAGAAAAAAAAAAAACACTTCTATGTTGTCTGAAAAGATGTGAATGAATGGAAAAATAGAAGTTTCTGGATGGGAAACCTAAATATTATATAAATATGTGTTTCCTAAAATTTAAGTTATAGGTTTAGCAGAATCTTGGTAAAAATCCCAGAAGGATGTTTTTAAACATATGACAAAAGAAAGGAGGAAAAGGAAAATTTGAAATAGGCAAGAAAGAAAACAGGCCTGGTGCAGTGACTCGCACCTGTAATCTCAGCACTTTGGGAGGCCGAGGTGAGAGATCTGCTTGAGGCCAGAGGTTCGAGCCTGCAGTGAGCCATGATTACACCAATGCACTCCAGCCTGGATAACAGAGTGAGACCCTGACTCAAAAGAAAAAAAAAAAGAAAACCTTTTTTCCCTGTTGCAGAGGGAAATGAAAGAGGGTGAACAAGATCTATCAAAAGTAAAAACCTATTTAAAAAATAAAATAAAATATTGAAGTCTTTTTTTTTTTTTTGTAGAGATGGGGTCTCACTATGTTACCCAGGCTGGTCTCAAACTCCTGGCCTCAAACAATCTCCCACCTTAGCCCCAAAAAGTGCTGAAATTACAGGCATGAGCCACCACACCTGTACTGAAGTCTTAATTTAAGAATAGACAGGAACATGGTAAGATTCATGACTGCATGAAGAAAAAAAAAGGAATAGACAGGCCAGGTGCAGTGACTCACACCTGTAATCCCATCACTTTGAGACACTGAGGAGGGAGGATCCTGAGGTCAGGAGTTTAAGACTAGCCTGGTCAACATGGTGAAACCCTGTCTCTACCAAAAATACAAAAAATTAGACAGGCGTGGTGGTAGGCACCTGTATTCCCAGCTACTCGGGAGGCTGAGGCAGGAGAATCACTTGAACCTGGGAGGCGGAAGTTGCAGTGAGCCAAGACGGCGCCACTGGACTCCAGCCTGGGCAACAGAGCGAAACCTCATCTCAAAAAAAAAAAAAAAAAAAAAAAAAATAGGCAGATTGGCGCATGCCTGTAATCTTAGCACTTTGAGAGGCCGAGGCAGACGGATCATCTGAAGTTGGGAGTTCAAGACCAGCCAAGCCAACATGGTGAAACCCCATCTCTACTAAAAATACAAAAATTAGCCATACATGGTGGCACACGTCTGTAATCCCAGCTACTCAGGGGAATCACTTGAACCCAGGAAGTGGAGGTTGCAATGAGCCAAGATTGCACCACTGCACTCCAGCCTGGGCGATAGAATGAGACTCGGTTTCAAAAAAAAAGAATAGACAAATTTCTAGAATATAATAGTATAATAGAAAGATCAGATCAAATATATATACACCCTGATATGGTTTGGCTCTGTGTCCCCACCCAAATCTCATGTGGAATTGTAATTCCCAATGTTGGGAGCGGGACATGTCCCCACCCAAATCTCATGTGGAATTGTAATTCTCAATGTTGGGAGAGGGGCATGTCCCCACCCAAATCTCACATGGAATTGTAATGCTCAATGTTGGGAGAGGGACATGTCCCCACCCAAATCTCATGTGGAGTTGTAATTCCCAATGTTGGGAAAGGGACCTGATGGGAGGTTTGGATCATGAGAGTGGATTTCCTCCATGCTGTTCTCATGATAGTGAGTGAATTCTCACAAGATCTGATGGTTTTAAAGTGTGTGGCACTTCCCCCCTGACTTGCTCACTCTCTCCTGCTCCACCAGAGGAAAATGTGCTTTGCTTCCCCTTTACCTTCTGCTA
The DNA here is from genome assembly GCA_963573385.1 of Cacajao melanocephalus. Lineage (NCBI taxonomy): Eukaryota > Metazoa > Chordata > Mammalia > Primates > Pitheciidae > Cacajao > Cacajao melanocephalus. The sequence continues at coordinate 175,540 of CAUYLG010074474.1, read as the reverse complement.
TAATTTTAAGTTTCCTCAGGCCTCCCAGTCATGCTTCCTCTTAAGCTTGTGTAACTGAGTCAATTAAACCTCTTTTCATAAATAACCCAGTCTTAGATAGTTCTTTATAGCAGTGTGAAAATGGACTAATAGGCCAGGTGCAGTGGCTCATGCTTGTAATCCCAGCACTTTGGGAGGCCGAGGTGGGCGGATCATGAGGTCAGGAGTTCAAGATCAGCCTGGCCAACACAGTGAAACCCTGTCTCTACTAAAAATACAAAAATTAGCTGGGCATGGTGGCAGGCACCTGTAATCCCAGCTATTTGGGAGGCTGAGGCAGGAGAATCCCTTGAATCTAGGAGATGGAGGTTGCAGTGAGCCAAGATTGTGCCACTGCACTCCAGCCTGGGTAACAGAGCTAGACTCCATTTTGGAAAAAAAAAAGAAAAGAAAATGGACTAATACACACCCTAATTATTACAACAATTTTAGTGTATGATAAAGCTATCATAATACAATGAAATGAACAAAAAATTTTCTTTTTCTTTTTTTTTTTATTTTGAGACAAAGTCTCACTGTCACCCAGGCTGGAGTGCAGTGGTGTAATCTCGGCTCACTAAAACCCCCATCTCCCAGGTTCAAGCGATTCTCCTGACTCAGCCTCCCGAGTAGCTGGGATTACAGGCATACAATACCACCCCCAGCTAATTTCTCTATTTTTAGTAGATATGGGGTTTCTTCATGTTGGCCAGACTGGTCTTGAACTTGTGATCTCAGGTGATCCACCCGCCTCAGCCTCCCAAAGTGCTGGGATTACAGGCGTGAGTCACCGTGCCTGGCCAAATATTTTTCAGTAAATGGTGAAGGGATAACTGACCAACAATTTGAAAGGGAAGGGAAGAATTTAGATCCACACCTTATACTATACATTTAAATTAATTTTGTTTGATTTAAAGTCTTAAAAACATTTAATACTATGAAGTCCAGAAGAAAACAGAATTGAAAATTTGTCAAAACAGTAGTGGGAAGGTGACTCTATAATTAGAAGCAATATACTATTTCTTATACTATAAGCAATTAGTATTGCTTATAGTATAGCAATATAGTATATACTACACAGAAAATATTAAAATTCTGAACTACATAAAAATTTTTTAAAATAAATTTTATATGCAACCTATCACCAGATTAACAACAAACAACATACCAGGAGATATATTTACAACAAACATGACCAAAAAAGATTAATATCATTGCTATGTCAAGAACTCAGATAAGTTGGTAAGAATCCATTAAGATCTCAGCTGGTAACTGAACAAAAACTAACAAAAAATTTCACAAAAGAACAAATATTAACAAACATATAAAAATAATCAATTTTACTAATTATCAAAGAGAAGCAAATTAAAAGAAGCATGGTATTTTTTCACTAAATTAATTGAATTAACTTTATTAAATGAACACCTTTACTAAATTAATCCCTACCAAATTAAAATGGAAATCCCCAAATCTGAACCCAGTAATATCAGGACCTGTATTCCTTGGGTAGTATCATAAATTTATGCAACCAATTAGGAAAGTAATTATAAGTCCTAAAAATGTTTATACCCTTTGACCTAATAAATCTCTTTGGAGAATGAATCCAGAGCATAGCAGCAGAAGCCTGAACGCAAAGCCAAAACTCAGTTTCATCCTTTCATGCCTTCCCCGAATTAGGCCTTCCCAGACCCCATGCCTGTGCTGTCCAACACAGCAGCCACGGTCCACATGCACCCCTGTTTCCCCCACAAGGTAATAAACTCCATAAGAGGTACCCTGTCAATCTTGTTTCCTGAAGAATCCTAGATCTTAGAATAGTACCTGGCACACAGTAGGTGTCAACAAATACTTGTTGAATGAATTTATGAATGAATGTCAAGTTATTCCACAAATCTTCCCCAAATATGCTTTGAGTTTTCTTGTCTCCAAGAAAGTCTTGACTCAAAGTGTGTTTGCTTTTGCCTTCCTCCTATCCAGAATCTTTATTACTTATCTAAAATGATGTACTTTGCACTTCAAGTACAAACTGCCCAACTCAAAAGCATTTCATGATAAGGAGATTTTTTTTTAATCTTACAAAGAAGTTCAGAAGTTGTACAGTTCCAGGGTTGGGTCATTAGGTGGCTCAGCAGTGTTCTCAAGGAACCATCCTTGTCCCCCTTTTCTCTCTGCCACCCTGCCACTGTTGCCTTTAGCTTCCCCTTTATGTTTGCAAGATAGTTCAAGCTCTATGTCCTTAATAACATCTCAAGTCCAGAGTACCTTGCTTCCTTTTGAAGACTTAGAGATTTTCCCAGACATCCCTTCTGCAGAGTTCCCTTTTATGTTCCATTGTTCAGAACTATAGCATAGGCCCATTCTTTTTTATTTTATTTTATTTTAGAGACAGGGTCTCAGTCTGTGGCGCAGGCTAGAGTGCAGTGGCTCAATCATAGCTCACTGCAGTGTCAAACTCCTGAGCTCAAGCAGCTCTCCCACCTCAGCTTCCTTCGTAGCTGGGACTAACAATACACACCACCACACCCTGCTTATTTTGTTTTTTACTTTTGTAGCGAGGAGGGCTCACTGTATTGTCCAGGCTGGTCTCAAACTCCTGGTCTCAAGCAATCCTCCCATCTTGACCTCTCAAAATATGGGGATTACAGGCATGAGCCACTGTGCCCAGACCAATACATGCCCATTTTAAAATCAGCCCATTTTTAAACCATTAGCAAGAGTACAGAATTTTCATGATTGGCCTAAAGTATCTAGATTCACCTTCCTTGGGCTAGCTGAGTCGCCATCCCAGGGCCCCAGGTGGATGTAATTTAAAGAAGCGGGAATGGGGTAGGAGGCTGCGGTCCAGGAAAATAAAATGGTCTCAGAATAAGCCTTTGAGACTTTTTATAAGTCACAAAATCCAAATCTCGGGTCTTTCATTCACCCTTCCCTTATTATCTTAACCAGAAGCAGCCTGTCCTGTCTATGAATTTAAAACCTTGAGTTCAGGCCAAAAACATTGAAATCATACTTGATTTCTCTCTTTATGTTGTAAATCATAACCGTGTATCTCATCCCTCTTGTCTACTCTACCATCGTTACGTATCAGAATCTAACCTCATCTCACCACCCTTAATCCTGTCTCTCTGGTCCAAGCCACCATCATCATCTCACCCCTGATTATTGCAGCACCCTTCTCACTGGCCTCAGGGTTCCCCTTGTGCACAGAGTGATCTTTCCAACTTGTGAGTCCACTCATGTCACCGCTCTGCTCAAAACCCTCCAATGGCTTCAGAATAAAATCCAAAGTCCTTACCACCACCCACAGGGCCCTCGGTGACCTGCTGTCACCTCTCTCACATCACCTCCTGCCCACGGTCTCCTGCTTGCTACCTTCCAGCTACACTGGCCTGCTTGTTCTTGGAACTCACCAAGCACGCTTCCTCCTGAAGGCCTTTGTGCTTGCTGCTTGCCTTGCTTAGAAAATTCTTCACAGACTCAGATGACTCACTCACTCCTTCCTCAGGTTTTGACTCAACGGTCTCCTTACCAGAGAGGTCTTCTCTGATCTCTCATCTAAAAAAACCACATTCCCTCAACCATGTTACTCTACCCTCCCTAATCTGCTTCATTTTCCTTCAAATTACTTCTCACAAGTTGATGTATTATACGTATTTATTTGCTCACACGCTGTCTTGTCTCATTAGAACATGAGATCCATGAAGCCAGGGGTTTTATCTGTTTTGCCCCCTGTTTCTGAGACAGCCAAGTATAAAGGGGTCCCCTGAGAAACTCCGACTGGCCTGCACATTGGAGGAATGGGGTGGAGTTACAGAAGTTCACGCCCTTTGCAGCTGGGAGGAACCTGGCCTCTCTTGATCCAGGGTAGTACCTGGGATTCAATCTGTGAGGCAGGAAAAAACAGCTAGCCGGACTCTCACTTTGCTGAGTACCTGTTTCCATTTATTTTTCTTTTTGCCCAGTAAGTTCCATTTTTCTCACCCTTCAAAGTGTCTGCAAGCCTAATCTCTCATGGCTGTGTGACAAGAACCCAGCTTTTAGCTGAACTAAGGAGAAAGTCCTATCACAGTTTAGCCTCAGAGCTTACAACCAAACATAGAATATAATGGGTGCTCCATATATATTTGTTGAATAATTAGGTATTCCTTTAGCCTTTATTATCATCTGTTTGCCATGGTCTCTAGCTGTTATCTTTACACACATCCTGTCTCTTCAACTGAACATACAATTCTTAAAGGCCAGAGCTGAGTCTTAAAGCTCAAGGCCTTACAAAAAGAGGGCACTCCAAAGTGTATGTTGTTGACATTGGGAGGGAGGATACATCAGGGCAGTAACAGCTGTTGTATGTTACCTCACCCGCTCTTGGCAGGACCCTGAGAAGCTGACATATGAGACACAACAGCATATTTAGGAGAGGGTGTCAGGCTTAGGATTCTGCCCCAGAAGAGGGACCAATTTGAGTTCTTAAACAGGAGGAAGGAGGCATCTCTCCGATACTAAAAGGAGAATACAGGAGCACCTTTCCCACCCACACTTCCCCTAGAACTAGTCTTTCCACTTGGAAGTTTGTTTACAATTCCATGTTCTTTGCAACCGAATGGGGCCTCACCCTCATTAATTGGTGGCAAAGGTCACTACTTAACAGATGCTAAACAGAAGCAGAGCAAAGTCAAGGGTGGCTAAGGTCGAGTCATTGCTCAAATTTAGGAAGGAAACTCCAGGTCCCACCCCCTACCAGCCCCTAGCGTGAGGTGGGGCCCCAGGAGGGCGGCTGAGCCCCGAGAGAGCAGCTCCCTTCATCCCCCCGTGCTCTAGTTTCTGCACAGTTCTACGGAAATTCAGCAGCAAGGCCATTTACCAGACACAAAGGAACCATGCCACTTTCAAATGTCGATAGCATCACACTTGCCAGAGGAGAAAGGGACAAATGAGGAGACTGAAGACAGTGCTTTCAAGAGAAGAAGAAAAAGATATTGAATGTGCACTCACTAAGCCAAAAAAGCAAATGCCAGGAAGAACCGTGAGCCTCGTTTGAAGCCAAGTCTGCGCAGCAGAGTCCCAGGTGTAGGGGAGGAGGAGCTGAGGTGGTCTGAGGACGCACAGCAAACGCCCTGTGGGGGTGGGGTGGGAGGAGAGGGACGTATTTTAAGCAACCTTAAAAGACTCGTTTTAGCATTCCGCAGGAAATGAAAAGCAGATGTGTTGGTTTGGAACTTGTTTACGTATTTGGCCTCTGAGAAGCTTCCAGGGCAGTTAGGACTGGAGAGAAGGGGTATTTTAGGCAAATGCTATAGTCTCCACTCTGAGAGAGTGGGGCCCTTCTTCGTTGGCTCACGTCCTTCTTGAGAAGCAACCATTTAGGCTGAAAGACCATCTAGGCAGGTCTGGCTAGAATAAACAGGCATTTGATATACAGAACTGATCTCCTGTACCTTCTTACAGAAACTAAGGGTTGCTGCACCTTCTCTCTTGCTTTCAAGTCACACTCACTGGGCAGATAAGCAAAAACAGAGGCCTAGACATTGGGAGGATGATGGAATGGTTCACATTAAAGGTCCTGAGGTTTGCAGAAGGCTTGTTAGACTACAGAGTACTGGGCCTTAGCTGAGCTAAGGTGAGACTGGTGGCTACAGACTGGAATCACCTGGAGATTAAAATAGACTGGTAGCTGGGCCCTGTTCCCACAGATTCTGATATTAACTGGTCTGGGGGTATGACTTAGGCATTTTTTAAAAATTATTTTTAATATATAATAGAGAGGAGGTGTCACCATGTTGCCTAGGCTGGTCTCAAACTCCTGGCCTCAGGCAGTCCTCCTGCTTGGGCCTCCCAAAGAGCTGGGATTACAGGCGTGGGTCACTAGGCCCAGCTGACTTGGGCATTGTTTAAAGCTCTCCAGATAGTTCTAAGGTACAGCCAAGGTTGAGAACCACTGAGCTATTTCTCTTTTACCTGTTCTCATCATTACATCCCTAAATTAATTTCAATTTACCTTCATAACATGTTCTCAGGGTAGTTAGGACCACAGGAGACTATGGGATCTAAATCAGGCATAAACCTAGATTTAGAGAAGAGGCTAAAAGAGTATTGCTCTCTGAGACATCAACTATCAAAAAAAACTATGTAAATGCAGGCAATTCCCCTTTTTTGTAATATGTCCAGGAAATGGCACTCCTTAAAAGATATTTTTTAGTTGCTGCTAAGAGAAAGGAAAACTAACCATCTTTAACACTTATTGAGCATTCATTATAGGTCAAGTACTCTTCCAGGTGCTTTCATTTTAAACTCATTTAATTCCCACAACAGCTCAATAGTGTTGCAGCTGTTATTATCCCCCATTTAGCAAATGAGAAAACTGAGATACTAGGAGATGAACTCATTTGTCCAAAACCACGTAATTAGTGGCAGAGCTGGCTTTCAAACTTTGGTGTGCCTCTGAATCATGGAGACTACAGAGACTGTTGGGAAAGAAAACCAGCTCAGAGCAGTCTGAGCTACATGAAGTACGCAAAATTTATCAAGCCGGGAGAACGCAAGTATGGGACTTCAGTCACATCTCTGCGCCCATGCCCAGGGCAACTGTTTAAAGGCATTTTGTTCCCTCTTCACTGCCCCATTATCTTCATGTTCCTGGAATTTGCGTTGCAAAGAACAATAAGCCAATCAATAGCTTATGTGATTTTAGTATAAATTATTGGTAAACAATTTAGGAACTGACTCTTCTTTTTTCCTTAAAAATCCTCTTGTGGCTACTTCTAATCAGAATGTGTGTTTAGAGCATTTTGAATCTGTGCTCCTGGGTGGCCACCCTCAAGCTTTGAGCTTGAATAAACTTGAAGCCATCCTTACCATGTTAACAAGCATTCTGGACAGAAATACAGTTATGATTAAACGTTAATTAGGCTGCATTTTGGCCCACTTCCTTGTAACAGAAAGTGAAAGTTATGGAGTACTAGATCCCGACCACTTGCATTCTCATTGTTCCTACAGATAGTATTTCTGTCTGAAGGTAGAATCATGAAGCCTCTGGTTAAGATAGGCTCTCTGACATCAGAATCATAAGACTTTTGTTTAAGAATTGTTTAAGATGTTTTTCAGATCCCAAATTCCAGCGGATGCTAACAAGTTTGAAGTCCCCCAGAGAGGAGCAGAATCAGCATGAGAATACAGTTTCTTCATCTTCCTGTTCTATGACTTCACCCTACACTCTTGGGCCAAGCAAAGCTCTCCACACTTTGGCCCACTCCAAAATTACTAAAAATTCTAGTCCTGAATTCCTTGGAGAGAAGGATTTGAGGTTTCTTTCCATCTCATTCAGCTGCCCTACAGTTAAATCTCTTTCTCTGCTGCAACTAGGTATTTCAGCATATTGACTTGCTGTGCACATTGGGCAATGGAATGATATGGTTACAAACTCTATATTTAATCCTTTCTTCAGAATTTCATTAATTAAGGTTGTGACAGGTCACAAATATGAGACAGGTCTCAGTCAATTTAGAAAGTTGATTTTGCCAAGGTTAAGGACACACACAGCCTCAGGATGTCCCACAACATATGCTCAAGGCTGTTGGGGCACAGCTTGATTTTATACATTTTAGGGAGACATGAGACATCAATCAATGTATATAAGATGTACATCGGTTCAATCAGAAAGGTGAGACAACTTGAAGCAAGGAGGATCCTGACCTCAAGTGATCCACCCACCTTGGCCTCCCAAAGTGCTGGGATTATAGGTGGGAGCCAATTTGCCTGGCCTATCAAAATTATTTTTAACAAATTCCCTAGAGAGTTAGTTGTTGAATAAGACATGAGGCCATTGTTGGGGGGTATTTATTTATTTAGAGACAAGATCTCTCTGTCCCCCAGGCTGGATTGTAGCGGCACTGTCGTGACTCACCGCAGCCTCAACTTCCTGGGCCCAAGTGATCCTCCTGTCACAGCCTCCCGAGTAGCTAGGAGTTTCCAAAGAAAGCAATCAGATATGCATTTATCTCAGTGAGCAGAGGGATGACTTTTGAGTTCTGTTTGTCCTTTGTCCTAAAGGAATTTCCTTGTGGACAAATTGTGAGGGAGGGATATAGCTTTTTTTTTTTTATCTTAGTGGCTATCTGTTTTTAGGAATAGAATGGGAGGCATGTTTGCCCTAAGCAGTTTCCAGCTTGACTTTTCCCTTTGGGGGGGTCCCAAGATTTATTCTCCTTTCACAAGGTTGACACTATTCAAAGTACTAATGCCCAGGCTCTAACCCAGACCAACTGGATCAGGATCTCTTGGAGTGGTTCTCTGTCACCCAGGCTGGAGTCCAGTGGCGTGATCTCAGCTCACTGCAACCTCCACCTCTCGGGTTCAAGCGATTCTCCTGCCTCAGCCTCCTGAGTAGCTGGGATTACAGGCACACACCACCATGCCCAGCTAATTTTTGTATTTTTAGTGGAGATGGGGTTTTACCATGTTGGCCAAGCTGGTTTCAAACTCATGACCTCAAGTGATCCACCAGCCTTGGCCTCCCAAAGTGCTGGGATTATAGGTGGGAGCCACTGCACGTGGCCTATCAAAATTGTTTTTAACAAATTCCCTAGAGAGGTAGTTGTTGAACAAGATATGAGGCCACTGTTGGGGGTTAGTTATTTATTTAGAGACAAGATCTCTCAGTTACCCGGGCTGGATTGTAGTGGTGCTATCATGACTCACTGCAGCCTCAACTTCCTGGGCTCAAGTGATGCTCCTGCCACAGCCTCCTGAGTAGCTAGGACTACAGGTACACACCACCATGCCCAGCTGACTTTTTTTTTTTTTTTTCCGGAGACAGAGTCTCACTGTGTTGCCCAGACTGGTTTAGAACTCCTGGCCTCAAGTGATTCTCCTGCCTCAGCCTCCCAAAGTTCTAGGATTACTGGCTTAAGCCTCACTATTAGGGTTTAAAATGAAGACTTTGGAATGAGATTATGCTAGGTTCATTATTTCTCCACCACATACAACTGGAATCTTTTAACAAGTTCCCCATTCTCTCCTTGAACTTTCACTTCCTCATCTGCAAATGGAATGAGTATACTTAGTTCTTGAGATTGTTCTGAGGATTACATGGGTTTAAGGCACTTAGCATAAAGATAAAGGCAGGAACGTGGCAACTCTAGAAGATCATTCTGAGACATTAAACAGGTCCTCCCTTCTACCATCAACACCACACTCTTCACTGCATTCTTCTGCTCTGCAGTCCCAGGCATGCCCTGCCCCAGGGAAAAGTGAAGTTGTCATAGCTGGAATGCCAAGAAAAATAAAGTCAGTGCTTAACTTTTGAGATTCAAATGAGATTGCTGAACACAAGACTTAGATTTGAGAGGAAAGACTTTTTGAGCATTCAGGAAATATTTGGGCCTAACTAGTTATTTTGAACCAAATAAGAGTGGCCCAGAAGGACTCCCCCGACACCTACATGCAAGATTAGCAGCCCTTAGATACTATCATAGGGTTACCCAGACATGAGAGATGTGTAGTCTCAAAGGAAGACCCAGCCCCCTATCATCTTCCCAAGGTGAATTCCTTTAGCAGACAGAGAACTCTGGCTGGCAAGCAGAAGAGAAGATAAGCCTTGAGGAAACTAAGAATAGAGGAAACTTGTGTCTACTTCCTATCTAGGGAGGGCAGCTGACCCCACAGATGTGCTTATGCTACAGTGATATGGGATCAACAGAGCAGAGATGGTTGTTTGGGTGATGGGGGAGAGAACTCAATGACAGCGTTGTTCTGGCTGTGGTAGCTGTGGGAAAGTAGCTGGACGCCCTTCTCCCCACACCAATCATGCCCTAAGAAGTGCTCAGAAGTGAGCTGAGAGGGAGAGTTGGCAGCTCAAAGTGGTCATGCCATGGAGGAACAATGATGCATGGCAGTGCAAACCAAAAATTCTAAGCCCCCAGCGACCTGAATGGACCCCTCATCTCGGCAAAGGGCATTCCAATGTTAACCTGAAAAACTAGTTCCGGCCATTATGGGAAGAGGGTCAGACATGCTTCATTATGCCCTCATCCCACTGGGCATTCAGGAAAAGCTGACCAGCATTAACATCAACACAGACCTTAAGACACGTTAACAGACTAAGTCTGACAAACATTTACAGTCTATTCTCTCTGAAGACTGCTGCCGAGAAGCTTTTTTTTTTAGACACAGTCTCACTCTGTTGCCCCGTTTGGAGTACAGTGGTGTAGTCTCACTCACTGCAACCTCCACTTCCTGGGCTGAAGCAGTTCTCCTGCCTCAACCTCCTGAGTAGCTGGGATTGCAGGCACGAGCCACCACCCCCAGGGCATTTTTGTAGTTTTTGTAGAGACGCGGTTTCATCATGTTGCCCAGGCTGGTCTTGAACTCCTGAGCTCAAGCAATCTGCCTGCCTTAGCCTTCCACAGTGCTGGGATTACAGGCATGTGCTACTGCACCTGGCCCACACATTCCTTTCTTTTTTGTTTGTTTATTGAGATGTAGTCTAACTCTGTCAACAGGCTGGAGTGCAGTGGCACCATCTCGGCTCACTGCAACCTCTGACTCCCTGATTCAAGCTATTCTCCCGCCTCAGCCTCCCAAGTAGATGGGATTACAGGAGCCTCCCACCCACCACGCCCAGCTAATTTTTGTATTTTTAGTAGAGATGGGTTTCACCATGTTTGCCAGGATGGTCTTGATCTCCTGATCTGGTGATCCACCCGCCTCGGCCTCCCAACGTGCTGGGATTACAGGCATGAGCCACCATGCCTGGCTCCAGACATTCCTTTCTATCAACAATAACTCTTTCAACCAATTGCCAATCAGAAAATATTTGAATCTGCCTATGATCTAGAAGTCCCTGCTTCTAGTTGTCCTTTCTGGACCAAACACCTTATAGGTATTGATTGATATCTTATGTCTCCCTAAAGTGTATAAAACCAAGTTGTAGACTGGGCGCGATGGGTCACACCTGTAATCCCAGCACTTTAGGAGTCCAAGGCAGGTGGATCACAAGGTCAGGAGTTTGAGACTAGCCTGGCCAACATGGTAAAACCCTGTCTCTACTAAAAATACAAATTTAACTGGGTGTGATGGCATGTACCTGTAGTTCCACCTACTTGGGAGGCTGAGGCAAGAGAATCACTTGAACCCAGGAGGTAGAGGTTGCAGTGAGCCAAGACCGTGCCATTGCACTCCAGCCTGGGTGACAGAATGAGACTCTATCTCAAAAAAAATCAAAAGTTGTAGCCTGACTACCTTGAAAACACGTTCTCAGGATCTCCTGAGGGCTGTGTCACCAGCCATTGGTCACTCATATTTGGCTCAGAATAAATCTCTTGAAATAGTTTACAGAATTTGACTCTTCATCAATGGCAGCATGGGCTGAGCAAACCAGATGGGCATGCAGTGCTTTAGAGGACAAGATGGGGCTATGCTAGTATCTCTGAATGCCCAGAGATGAGCTGTTCCCCATCTCTGGAGCTGCCAACTCAGAGCACATGGTGTTACATGGGTCCTGCCTTCCCATTCTCCTGCAATTGAGATTCTCGCTAAAGGAAATCAAGGGAGAGAGGATGAGCATGAACGAATTTCCTACTGGATTAATTTTCCTGCATTATGCAGAATGAGAGTCTAGGATAAAAATTATGTTCTGTTGTAGAAAATCAAAAATGTATTCATACATATCTGAAACTATCTCATAAAATTAATGCCTGCTAATTATTAGAACTATCAAGTTTCCTAAAACTCAGCAAGACAGTATGGCTCCCTAAAAAGTAGCACAACAATCAATATGAAATAGATTTAATCAGCAGATATCTTTAAAATGGCAGTGTGTTTACAAGGAGTTTTGAGTGACATAAAAAAATTGAAAATTAAATATTGAGGCCAGGCGCAGTGGCTCATGCCTGTAATCCCAGCACTTTGGGAGGCTGAGGTGGGTGGATCACTTGAGGTCAGGAGTTCAAGACCAGCCTAGCCAACATGGCGAAACTCCATCTCCACTAAAAAAACAAAAAGTAGCTGGGTATGGTGATGAGTGCCTGTAATCCCAGGTACTTGGGAGGCTGAGACAGAAGAATTGCTTGAACCCAGTAGGCAGTGTTTGCAGCGAGCAGAAATCAAGTCACTATACTCCAGCCTGGGCAACAGAATGAGACTCCATCTCAAAAAATAATAATAAAAATAAATAAATATTGAAAAAGGGAGGTGGAGCATTATTGCAACACTGTCTGGGGGAGAAAGACACTGTGTCGGTTAGACCGGATTGGTATTCCAGGTTCTGGGTGGTGTCTCTGCAGTCAAACACCCAGAGTTCCTATGCTCTACTGTGAACTGGATGCATAGCCCATGAAGCTACTTAACTTGCTTTACTACAATTTGAAATTCACCAATGACAAACTTGGTTTTCCAAACACCTAAAGGAGAGACGTGCATATAGTAGTCACAAAGGCTCCTCTATGTTGAAAGGTGTGCCCTGCCCTGTAAATCCACACACTGGTGTTCTGGTTTACAAATAAGTCTCTGGTGAGTTAATTAATGGATGCTTCCTAGATAGGGTTGTCAGATTTATTAAATACAAATAGAAATATTGGGCTGAGCGCGGTGGCGCACACCTGTAATCCCAGCACTTTGGGAGGCCGAGGTGCGCAGATCACAAGGTTAAGAGATCGAGACCATCCTGGCCAACATGATGAAACCTCGTCTCTACTAAAAATATAAAAATTAGCTGGGTGTGGTGGCGCATGCCTGTAGTTCCAGCTACTTAGGAGGCTGAGGCAGGAGAATCACTTGAATCCGGGAGGCAGAGGTTGCAGTGAACCAAGATCGCACCACTGCACTCCAGCCTGGTGACAGAGCGAGACTCAGTCTCAAAAAAAAAAAAAAATATCGGGGCCAAGTGCAGCGGTTCATGCCTGTAATACTAGCACTTTGGAAGGCCGAGTCAGGAGGATCACTTGAGGCCAAGAGTTCTAGACCAGCCTGGACAACACAGTAAGACTCTGTCTCTACAAAAAATTTAAAAACTTAGCAGCTGGGTATGGTAGCACATACATGTAGTCTTAGCTGCTTGGGAGTCTGAGGCAGGAAGATCTCCTGATCCCAGGAGTTCAGGGGTACAGTGAGCTACAATCGCAGCACTGCACTCCAGTCTGGGCGACAGAGAGAGACCCTGTCTCTAAAACAAAACAAATATTGTATGGGATATACTTATACTAAAAATTATTCATTGTTTATCTAAGATTCAAATTTTACTGGGCACCCTGTATTTTTCTGTCAACCCCACTAGAGCCTGCCCACTGCCAGGTATACTAATAAGATGGAGATCCCACATCTGCAAGGCTGAGGACCAGCCCCAGCCCCAAGACCACCCTCACCCAACACAAAGCTGCTCTCACATGGGGCCCACCTACGTAACCCAGCCCAAGGTTAGTTTAGGCTAGGTTTAGACTTTCACACACAGACGCACACACACACATGCACACACTCTCTCTCTCTCTCTCTCCCTCTTCTCTACTCTCTCTCCTTTTCTCTCTTCCATTTTTTATAAGTATTTTTATTAAAAATCATTTTTAACTGGCACAACTATACATACTTTTGGGACATAGTGATATTTCAATACATATATAGTGATCAGCAAATCAGGGTAATTAGCATATTCATCATCTTGAACATTTATTTTTTTGTTTTGTTTGGTTTAGAGACAGGATCTTGCTCTGTTGCCCAGGCTGGAGTGCAGTGGTGTGATCATAGTTCATAGTTTACTGTAACCTCAAACTCCTGGACTTCAGCAATCCTCCTGCCTCAGCCTCCAGAGCAGCTAGGACTATATGTACTCATCACCACCTGGCTAATCAAATATTTATCATTTTTTTTTTGCGTTGGGAACATTCAATATCCTTTTTGTAGTTATTTGAAACTATATAATATACCATTGTTAACTATAGTCATCCTATAGTGCCGTAGAACACTAGAATTTATTCCAACTTATTTCTCCTATCTAGCTGTCATTTTGTATCCTTTAACAAATCTCTCCCCGACCTACTTCCCCCTACTCCCCAAGCCTCTAGTATCCTCTGTTCTACTTTTTACTTCTGTTAAGATCAACCTTTTTTAGTTTCCACATATGGGTGAGAACATGTGGTATTTAGCTTTCTGTTCAAATTATCTGGCTTATTTCACTTAACACAATTGTCCTCCATTCCATCCATGTTGTTGAAAATGACAGGATTTTATCCTTTTTTATGGCTGAGTAGTATTCCATTGTGTATTTATACCACACTTTCTTTAGCCATTGATCTATTGTTGGACACCTAGGTTGACTCCCTGTCTTGGCTATTGTGAATAGTACTGCAGTAAACATGGGGGTGCAGATGTCTCTTTGATACGCTGATTTCATATCCTTTGAGTATATACCCAGTAGGGGGATTGCTGGATCATATGAAAGTTTGATTTGTAGTTTTTCGTTTTTTGAGATGGAGTCTCGCCGTGTCACTGAGGCTGGAGTGCAGTGGCGCAATCTCGGCTCACTGCAACTGCAACCTCTGCCTCCTGGGATCAAGCAATTCTCCTGCTTTAGCCTCCTGAGTAGTTGGGACTACAGGCACATGCCACCACGCCCAAATAATTTTTTCATATTTTTAGTAGAGACGGGTTTTCACTATGTTAGCCAGCATGATCCTGATCTCCTGACCTTGTGATCCACCCGCCTTGGCCTCCCACAGTGCTAAGACATAGGTGTGAGCTACTGTGCCCGGCCTCGATTTGCAGTTTTTTGAGGAAACTCTGTAGTGTTCTCCATAATGGCTATGCCAGTTTGCATTCCCACATGATCTTCATTCCTTCAAAGCCTTCTCTTTATTTATATACAAAGTAAACAACCTCCCTTATTAAGCGTTCCAGGATTTTACCACCTGTTAATTCCAAGGCCAACTTTAGAACTTGGACAATACATGTATAAAATTGAAAGTCCCTTATTGGTGGCATCCAAGGAGGTAATGAACATTATTAACAACATCTATTATGTTGTAAGATTACTTGCTGCCCTGCAGTAGCTAGTCAGATATGAATTCTTATTAACTTTCAACACAGAGAATTTTTACTCCTTTACCTGAATCTTCTCCCGATTTTTGCCTAAACCACAATCGTGGGCTTTACTATCCATTGCATCCTGAGATCCCTAGACTCCAGATCACCTTATAGAAAAATCAGTTAATGTATCTCTGTAGGGCCACCTCATTTGTACCTAGGGAAAATTAAGTTAGGAAGATCACCACAGAATAAACAGGGGAGCATGTTTGGCCCGTGATTCAATGAGCAAAAAAGATCTCTTTGCTCTTTTCCCAAGCCAGCTCTCCTTCTGTTTTTCTCAGCACTAACATATTATAGGATGTCAGTAACTTTGTTTTTTGGGTTTTTTTTTTTTTTTTTTTTTTTGAGACAGAGTCTTGCTCTGTTGCCCAAGCCGGACTGCAGTGATGCGAACAGGACTCACTGCAGTCTCAACCTCCTGACCGCAAGCAATCTGCCTCAATCTCCTGAGGAACTGGGAGCAGAGGTGCACACCACCATGCCAGGCTAATTTTTAATTTTTTTGTTTTGTTTTTGTTTTTGAGACAGGGTCTCGCTCTGTTGCCCAGGCTAGAGTTCTCAAGCAATTTTTCTGCCTCAGCCACCCAAGTAGCTGGGACTACAGGCGTCTGTCATCATGCCCAGCTAATTTTTGTATTTTTAGTAGAGATGGGGTTTCACCATGTTGGCCAGGCTGGTCTCGAACTCCTGACCAAAAGTGATCTGCCCACCTCTGCCTCCCAAAGTGCTGGGATTACAGGTGTGAGCCACCATGCCCAGCCCATGATGTCAGTATCTTATACTTGACTGTGGCTTCCCTTTATCTTCTTCTAAAGAGGTTTCTGCCCTCCCTAGAGAGACGATATTGATTCCTTATCTCCAGATCAGATGGAGTTAAGTTTATGCTACTTGACTCAAGCCATCATCAACCTCTTCCATTCTAGGCATAAAGTGCAATTTTTGCTAAGGAACTAAAAAGTCTCTCTGGTAAAGTGTGATTTAGGTCATTCTTCTAGAATTTGGGTTTTAATTCATGGCTGGCATTTCTGAAGTAGTTTAGGGTGAGCATCTGAAATAAATGAGTCATCTCAGTCCTTCTATTTCTTCTATTTCCCATTATTTTCTAACTTAAACATCTCAGGACTAAAGATTAATTTCTCCACCCAGTGCTGGCAACGGGCAAGTCATTCTGTAAAATATATTGGGAAATTAATGGACTTCCATTTGGGGAGAAGTAAACAAAAGTAGATAATATATATGCCTGTTTATCTATAGCCACACAGTATTGGGAGCTGAAGAATGAACAGTTCTAAGCCAGGCTTGTTGTTAGGTTAAAAAAAAACCCCAACCAGCCAACCACCAATTTGGTTTTTCTCAAGCTGTCAGCTGAAGCAGAGAGAAGTAAAATGTTAAGTTGAGGGGTGTTTTATGGAGCAAAGAAGATGCTATACTTGTCCCCATATTCTCCACCAAGTCAACCCTCCTTATGTGGCAGGGAGAGCTGCACTCAGACCCTGGATGCCCAGGGAGAAATTGGGAGGAATTTCTGCTCCCACTGAAGGTAGGATCTGGTGGTTTGGTGAAATACACGTGGTTAAGAAACCTTCTCAGATTAGGCCAGGCGCAGTGGCACACACCTGTAATCCCAGCACTTTGGGAGGCCGAGGCGGGCGGATCACAAGGTCAAGAGATGGAGACCATCCTGGTGAAACAATGGTAAAACCTCGTCTCTATTAAAAATACAGAAATGAGCTGGGCGTGGTGGAACATGCCTGTAGTCCCAGCTACTCTGGAGGCTGAGGCAGGAGGTGCTTGAACCTGGGAGGTGGAGGTTGCAGTGATCCAAGATTGCGCCACTACACTCCAGCCTGGCGGCAGAGTGAGACTCTGTCTCAAAAAAAAAAAAGAAAGAAAAAGAAAACCACCTCAGATTAATTACCCGAGTGGTTTGGGAGACAGAGGTTGCTAGTGCCAGAGGCACTCAGAGGCAAAAGGACACGGAGGCTTTATAAAGGCTCCTTCCATGGTAGGCACTTGACAGCAGACACAGCAACCTATAATATCAGCCTCAGCGTTTACTCTTCCCCTGCTCCAGAGTGCAAAATATCTCCCTAGGTATTGCACAAAAACACTGTGAGAACCATTCAACCAACTTCTATATAAATGTAGTCATCATACTACATAAGATATTTTGTTAGCTAACATTAGTACAGCGCCCTACAGTTTGTAAAGTGAGCTCAGATCCATGTTCTTAATTGATCCAGTTGCACACAAGCCTTATCATGATGTTCTATGATCTTGAGCCACCAGTAAATAGTGGCGGTGCTGAAGTTCTCCAGAACATGTCTCAGTCAGGGAAACCCTTCAATATGGTCTTAAAAAGAAATAGCAGTTTATTTGATAACTGAAAAGACAGAGGGTCTTGCTCTGTCACCCAGGCTGGAATACAGTGGCTCAATCATAGCTCACTGCAGCCTTGAACTCCTGGGCTCAAATGATCCTTCTGCCTCAGCTTCCAGGGTAGCTGGCAGTAGAGGCACACACCACCACATCCAGCTAGTTTTAAAATTTTTTTTGTAGAGGTAGGGTCTTGCTATATTTCCCAGGTTAGTCTTGAACTCCTGGCCTCAAGTAATCCTGCCTTGACCTCTCAGAGCACTGGGATTACAAGCATAAGCAACCATACCTAGCCATAAGGTATATTTAAAACAAAAGGTAATTGGTGTTGGCAGGCAAAACTCAAGAAAGGTGCAGGTACCCAGGTCCTCTGCTCTCCCTGGATCCTGTAGAGAGGTGGGCCTTTTAGGTGCAGCAGGATGCACCATCAAGCATCTGAGGAGGGACCCCTGGTGGCTTTTCCTTTTCACAGGTCAACTTGAGAGGGCCTTTGCTGTGGTGGGATAAGTATTTCAGGGTTCAGACACTCATCCACATGAGCTTAGGGGCCCACAGCTTAAGGAAGTACTATGAAATGCCCAGCTAGTGTCTTCAGGACTTCTGGTACCATAGGAAGTTGAAGTTGGGCACAGCCAGCCTCTCCTCTTGGGGAAAGAGGAAGCTAGCCCACTGCCAGGCAACCCCAAAAAGAGTTATTGGGACCATTCATTGGATATCCCTATTTGTCACACCACACCTTCTACCCATATCCCCCAAACCTAAGTACTTAGTACATAAAAAGTACTCAAAAAAATAACTACAGCTACCAACTGAGGGCCTATTGCATGCAAGTGACTTGGCATATTTTATCACCAGTTCTCACAATGACCGTGCAAGATAGGTATTATTAGCTCCATTTTATAGATAAGGAAACAGAAGCTAGAGAAGGCGAAGTGAGCTGCTTAGTAGTATGTAAGTCACGTACAGTTAGTAAATGCCGAAGGTGGAATCTGAACCCACATCTGTGACTCCTTTTTCCCCCAGGATATATAGCCTGTCTCTATGAAAATCAGTCTCTCTCTCCTCCTCCCCACCAGCCCCCTGTACATGTATGTGTCTATCTGTCTCCAGCTGCAGCTCCATCTGTCTCTCTGTCTGTTTCTCTCTCCTCTGTGGGTAGGTTCCTATCACTTCCTTTCCTGGTCCACGCCTTGCGTGCCTTCCTGCTGAAATGTGCTTCACCAGTGAGGCCTCCTGATCGTTCTGCATTGTCACAAGCTGGCCTGGATTATTTTTCTCACCTCTACTTAGTCTAGTTTGCTCTTTACCTTCCAAACCCAGCAGGGACCTGAAAAGCAGTGGTCATCTGCTGTTAGTAAAAGATCCAAGTAAGAAAAACAAAAGCTAAACTAGGAGCAGAAACAAAAGGAAGAGATAGAAACCAAACCTGGTTTCTTGGCAGGGTCAGGGCCCTTAGGGACAGAATGACCCAAGGTCAGTCAAACCTGGACCCTAAAGCAGAAGGGCCTCTGGCCTTTTCACTCAGCAAGATGCCCAGGGAACAACCCAGAACATAGTGAATCTGGCCTAGGACACTGTTACATTCCCCAGGGACTTGTAAGCCCTAACAATCACTATCCTCCTCCCCCTCCTCCTCATCAAACACATTTATTAAGCAGCCTAATTATTAAACAAGGCAGGTGGAAGAGAAAGGTGGGAAATTGGAGGGTTGAATCAAGCTTTTTAAAAAGCCAGAAAAATGACTCACTGTGTGTAACACTTCATTTGGAGAAAAAGGTGGATGGATGTTCCTGATCCAGCCAGGGTGCATTGTTAGACCTGTAGGGGAGAGATAGGGAAACAGAACATTTTTTTCTCTCTCTCAGTCACAACTACTGTAAGCTCAGAGCTGAACTGCTAGGCCTCTAGAATAAATTCAAAAGATTTATTCTTCCAACAAGGGCCAGAAAACTGACAGAATCACAGGCAAGAATAATATCTGTTCAAGTCAGTGTTTAGAATATTAGAAGTGTGAAGACATTTTATTAGCAAATCCACCAGATTTTCTCCTTAAGTTAAGAAATTGTGCTCTATTTCATTTTCATTCTTTCTTTTTTCTTTTGCCTTT
Source organism: Cacajao melanocephalus (assembly GCA_963573385.1). Taxonomy (NCBI): domain Eukaryota; kingdom Metazoa; phylum Chordata; class Mammalia; order Primates; family Pitheciidae; genus Cacajao; species Cacajao melanocephalus. The sequence goes on along the minus strand of CAUYLG010074474.1, from coordinate 155,973 downwards.
TTTTTTTTTTTTTTTTTTTTTTTTTGAGACAGAGTCTCACTGTATCACCCTGGCTGGAGTGCAGTGATGCAATCTCAGCTCACTGCAACCTCTGCCTCCTGGGTTCAAGTGATTCTCCTGCCTCAGCCTCCTGAGTAGCTGGAATTACAGGCACTCATCACAATGCCTGGCTAATTTTTGTATTTTTAGTAGACACAGGATTTCATCATGTTGGCCAGGCTGGTCTTGAGCTACTGACCTCAGGTGATCCGCCTGCCTTAGGCTCCCAAAGTGCTGGGATTACAGGCATAAACCACCATGCCCAGTTATTTAGTTAAATCCTGGGATGGAGCCCAGTGTCTGGCACAGAGCAGATGCTCAGTAAATGTTTGCTAGGGCCAGGCATAGTGGCTCATGCATGTAATACCAGCACTTCAGAAGGCGAAGGTAGGAGGATCGTTTGAGCCCAAGGGTCTGAGATCAGCCTGGACAACATAGCAAGATCCCCATCTCTACAAAAAAATTTTTAAACAATTATATTGAAAAGTTTACTAGGACAAAATTGAAGGCAAGAGCTGAGTGTTGTACAATTTTATATTCCTCTCAGTGCCCAGCACTAAGTGAATGCGTGCCTGCAGGCATTAATGAATGAGAAATGCACTTTTTGATTTGCCTTTGAAGGAAAGCATATGCCTTTGCAAGCAGTGGAATCATCTTCCTAATTATCCAAGAAGTCTGTGTTATCTTCTTAATTTCATTTTGATTTTGTTCCCTTAGAAGACAGAGCTTTTGCTAAACGAATCTGGCTGCTAAAAGGAAACAGTTCTGCTGGCTTTTCTTCCTCTTTATGCAGAGTCAAACAGTCCTGAACTTCTGGAGCCATCAAGGTATTTCCTATGTTCTTGTCTGGGCACAGGTCAGGATTCTCCCAGGAGCTGGTCTAATTTGCCTCCAGCTTTCCTGGTCCTCTTCCCTTCAAATCTCACTTCTCCTCCTTGTTCTTTGTTTTGCCCTAGTTGAGTTTTGATCCTTTTTGCCCAGCAGCTCCCTGCCTCTCCCAATGCAGTAAATCTCATTTCTCTCAGTCTAGCACATTTACGTAGAAAGTACTTAATACATCTGGATCATATGGGTAGCCAAGAAAGGACATAGTGTGTGTGGGGAAAACTGAGGAGCAGGGAGAGGCAAGAACCTTTTCTCTGAAGAGTCCTGAGTGTGTCTGGGCGCGGTGGCTCACACCTGTAATCCCAGCACTTTGGGAGGCCGAGGCAGGTGGATCATTTGAGGTCAAGAGTTCAAGACGAGTCTGGTCAATATGTTGAAACCTCGTCTCTACTAAAAATACAAAAATTAGTCAGGCGGTGGTGGCGCACGCCCGTAATCCCAGCTACTTGGGAGACTGAGGCACGAGAATTGCTTGAGTTTGGGAGGCAGAGGGCGATGAGTTGAAATCATGCCTCTGCACTCCAGTCTGGATGACAGAGTAAGACCCCGTCTCAAAAAAAAAAGAGTGTCCTGAGTGGTGGGATAGTGGGGATCAGTGACAGGCTTTCTTTTCACAAACAGAAACAGGTGCGAGTCACTGAAGGGGCTTCATTTAGGAGATGAAGTGCATTTCATTCTATCAGCTCCCTTCACAAATATATAAAAGCTCCCTATTTTACAGCTGAGGAACTGAAACTTAGAGAGGTTAGGAGACTTCCTGCCCACACCTTCAGGCTGAGCTAGGTACCCCTCTTCTAGGCTTCTCTCAGGGGACCTCTGTATTAGCGTTTATCATACTGTGATACAGTTACTTACTTATGTCTTTTTCTACTCAATGTTCTGTGCACTCACTGAAGGCAGGAACTGTGTCTTTCATTTCCATGATTCTCAAGGATAAAGCCCTCAATAATTGTTTACCGAATGAATGACTTGACCAAGGTCACACTGCTAAAACGTGGCAGAGTTGGGACCAGAACCAAGACCTCTGTCTCCCCAGATCCCATATTCTTGTTGTTCTCCTGGGACATTTTCTGGAAGAAAGTGAACTGTGGACCTATAAAGAAGCTAATCAAGTATTCGGCAGGTTTGTGAACTATACTGACAGAGTTTTTTTTTTTTTTTAACTTTTATTCTCCTTTCTTTTTGCTATTGTCAAGAATTCTAGGCAGTTACTCAGAGCTGAGCCAGGCGGGTCACATCTATAATCCCTGCTCCCAAAATAGCTGAATTCATCATGTCTTCAGAGGGGGAGGCTTTGCCGATGAAAGTGAGGGCTGCAAATCTCCACAGATGGCTTTCTCGCTGCCTCTCCTGCCCGCCTGCCAGGTGTGAACAAACACTTTGAAGTAATTTGGGGATGCCTGAGAGGAAATGTCAAAGGCTGTGCTTCATGGTTCTTAAAACATTGGAGAGTTCTGATCTTGTTGCTCCCGAACAACTAGGCTGGAAATCTCATGAGAAAAGGCTTGTTTCTTTTCTCATCTGGTCACACATGTTGATGATAGAGGGTCCGTTCTTGTCAACCACAAGCAAGATGCTAACATTTGACTTTGATAATGTGAATGCGGCCAGACACTGAGAAGAAAGAGGTGCCAGGCCTGCACTGCTGCTGACAGTAGAAGGAATTGTCTGGCTTCAAAGGAAAACCCAGAATAGAAAGGCAGCGGAGACAAGGGGTCCTGAGAACTGTGTTTGTAGTGGTCAAGAGTCCAGGCTCTGGCCAGGCGCGGTGGCTCACGCCTGTAATCCCAGAAATTTGGAAGGCTGAGGCAGGCAGATTGCCTGAGGTCAGGAGTTCGAGACCAGTCTGGCCAACATGGTGAAACCCTATCTCTATTAATAATACAAAAAAAATTAGCTGGGGGTGGTGGTGTGTGCCTGTAATCCCAGCTACTTGGGAGGCTGAGGCAGGCGAATAGCTTTAACCAGGAAGGTGAAGGTTGCAGTGAGCCGGGATCGCACCACTGCACTCCAGCCTGGGTGACAGAGTGAGACTCCATCTCAAAAAAAGAGTCCAGGCTCTAAGGCTAGATCTGCCTGGGTTCCGAGCTTGGTTCTACCACCTCCTAGTTACCTTACCTTGGGCAAGTTACTTAACATTGCTGTGCTTCAATTCTCCTGTGCCAAAAGTCATGAAAATCAAAGAGCTAATGCATGAAGTTTCATCACTCTCCATTTGCTCTTCCATTTCCATTCGATATCCATTTCTTCATCCCTGCTCTGTGCCCTAAGAGACCAACCTCTAAGACTGTATCACCCAGTGTCCTTTGCTCTCTGGTTTCTAGTTGGATTCATCCAAAGGAGTTACTGACAAAAGACATTGGCTGCTCAGAAGAATAAGAAAGAGCCCAGAGTGTTTATTCCCCTGGCTTTCACAATGCTGGGTCACCATTTCAACAGAGACTGCATACTTCTACCTCCATCCCCAGCCACTATCAGGCAGCCCTCTTCCTCAAAGGAGCTCCAGAAGGGTCCAATTAACTCTGCTCTCTTCTCTTACTCTTTCAGACCTAGAGACGCTAATGACCTCAGCATTCCTTCTTAAGCACCCTAATCCTATGCACACTTCTGCATATCGTTCCTATTTTAAATTCTCTTCACTTTACCATTTGAGTGTTCCATTTGTCTCCTTTTAGGACCTTGACTAATGTGCCTGATAAGTATTCAATAAAATTTTCCTATTTCTCTTCCTTCTCCTTCTATTCTTTCATTATTCTCATCACCCTTTTAACCCTTTTTATTATCATCTCAATATAAAGCAGAAGAGCTGGGGGAGATTGTATTTGTTTTCTACTGTTGTATAACACGTTGCACAACTTAGAGCTTAAAACAACACACACTTATGATTTCACTGTTTCTGAGGATCAGCTGGGTTCTCTGCGTTCAGCATCTCATTAGGCTGGGTGTTGGCTAGGGCTGCAGTCTCATCAGAAGCTCGGCTGGGGAAGGATCTACTACAAAGATCCCTCTGGTTCTTGGTAGAATTTATCTACTGGCAGCTATAGGACTGAGGTCTCAGTTTACCTGCTGGCTACTGTCAGCTCCTAGAGGCTGCCTACTGCTCATCGCCATGTGGCCCTCTCTGTTAGGTTCTCTCACCCCATAGGGGCTGCCTACTGTTCATCACCATGTGGCCCTCTCTGTTAGGTTCTCTCACCCCATAGCAGCTTATATCCTCAAGATTGGCAGTGGGGAGAGTTTCTCTGACTTCAGAGAGGTCCGAGTCACTCTTTATAGGGCTTTCTTCTGACTAAATCAGGCCTACCCATGATAATCTCCCTTTTTATGAACTCAGAATGAACTGATTTGAGACCTTAGTTAAAATGCAAAATCCCTTTGCCTTGCCATATAATGTAACCTAATTAAGGGAGTGACATGCCCTTACCTTTTCACAGGTTCTATCTGTGGTTTAAGGGAAGGGGATTACACAGAGGTGTGGACACGAGGAGACAGGAAGCCATCAGCAGTCACCTTAGGGTCTGTCTGCCACAGAGGTCTCATCAGAAGGTGGGGCAATACTCATTCAGGAGCTTCTTTGATAGTTTTTTACTGAGGTCAGGAAGGGGCTCTTGCCAGCAGGAAAGGACAGGGCCCAACAGAAATTGAGCACTTGCTCTGGGCTCTGCATTGCGCTCTCCTCCACTTTCCCCTTCGGTCCTCTAATGTCCCTGTGAGTGTCCGCTATTATCCCCACCTTCAGAATGAGGAGGCTGAAGAGCAAAGGGGTTGAAGCGATTAACCCAAGGCCACACAGATACCCCCTCTTAAATTTTTAAGGTTTTCGGCTGGGCATGGTGGCTCATGTCTATAATCCCAGCACTTTGGGATGCCAAGGCATGGATTTTGTTTTGTTTTGTTTTGTTTTGGATTTGTTTTGTTTTGTTTTGCTTTTGAGACGGAGTCTGGCTCTGTCACCAGGCTGGAGTGCAATGGCACAATCTAGGCTCACTGCAACCTCCACCTCCCGGGTTCAAGCGATCCTCCTGCCTCAGCCTCACAAGTAGCTGGGACTACAGCACACGCCATCATGCCCAGCTAATTTTTTGTATTTTTAGTAGAGACAGGATTTCACCATGTTAGCCAGGATGGTCTCGATCTCTTAACCTGGTGATCCACCTGCCTCAGCCTCCCAAAGTGCTGGGATTACAGGCGTGAGCCACTGTGCTCGGCCAAAAACAATTCTTAAGGTTTTCAACAGGAAATAACAAAAGTTGTAGAGGTCAATGTTTGAGAACTAAAAGGAGCTCTCCGTATGCATTCACCTTTTCCACAGAGTTGGCATCTTTGATTTCAGGAAAGGGGAATACAGAATTTTTTTTTTTCCAGAAAGAATTTGCTGGCTGGGTGTGGTGGCTTATGCCTGTAATCCTAGCACTTCAGGAGGCCAGGGTAGGCTGATCACTTTGAGCTCAGAAGTTCAAGACCAACCTGGGCAACATGGCAAAACCCCATTTCTACAAAAAAAATACAAAAATTAGCTGGGCATGGTGGCTTGGACTTGTGGTCCCAGCTACTTGGGAGACTGAGGCTGGAGATCATGCCACTGCACTGGGCAACAGAGACCCTGCCTCAAAAAAAAAAATAAGAATTGCTAACACATAGCACAAACACTTATGAACTGTACCTGGAAAATACAGTTAAAATTCTCAAGTGGATGAAAAAACACCACCCTTTTTACTTGTCAATGAACGCTTCACTTCTGTTCAGGATACATATGAAAACAATCATAATTTACTATGTATATAGTGTTTTCAACTTTTTAAAGCATATTCACACATATTCTAAAGCTTTGTGCTTTTTTCCCTTTTAACTGGACCTAGAAAACCTCCAAAAAGCATAAACATTTAGCTTCAGAAGCTTTGGGAATGGCATGACTGTTTCAAGGGGGAAAAAAAGCCTAACTTTCCACAAATGCCAAGAACTTGCAAGAGGTGACTCTTAGGTTGCGCCTAGTACACTCATTAGGAAAGTATTTACTGGCCACCGTAGCCAGTCCCTAATGTGGAGCCTCTGCACAGAAGGCACGTCATACAAATTTGTGGAATGACTAAACTAATGAATGCGTTTTCTGTTTCCTTACCTTTTTCTTATTTCCTCATAAACATTTTCTCATTTTTTTCCTTGTTTCTTTTAATTTAAAAAGTTCTATAGGCTTGTTGTAAAAACAAAACCAAACCCAAAAATGTATAAAATAAAAAATGAAAATTCATATCCTTCAGCCTGTGTTTTTTAAGAGATAACCACTATGGACAATTTGATGTTTATTTGTATTGCTAAAATAGAAGCATTTTGACTGGGCGTGGTGGCTCATGCCTGTAATCCCAGCGCTTTGGGAGGCTGAAGCAGGCAGATCACCTAAGGTTGTTTGAGACCAGACTGACCAACATGGAGAAACCTCGTCTCTCCTAAAAATGCAAAATTAGCCGGCGCGCACCAGTAATTCTAGCTACTTGTGAGTCTGAGACAGGAGAATCGCTTGAACCTGGGAGGCACAGGTTGCAGTTAGCTGGGATGGTGGCATTGGACTCCAGCCTGGGCAACAACAGTGAAACTGTGTCTCAAAAAAAATAGAAGCATTTGATATCTAATTATTTGCTCCTTAGTCCAGCTTGTTGCATGGACGCCTCGTTCCTCTTAATGGCCTCTTTGTATTTGTCAGCATGTGTAGCAGACACTGTCTGTGTTATGCACATATCCTCTTAGAAACTCTTATCATTTCCACCTGTAACAGCCTGACTTCCAGTGGCCAGTCCCTCCATCTTGTTTGCATTAGTCCGTTTTCACACTGCTATAAAGAACTACCTGAGATAAACAAAAGAGTTTCACAATTCTGCATGGCTGGGGAGGCCTCAGTAAACTTACAATCATGGCAGCAGGAGAGAGAGAGAGAGTGAGAAAGTCCGTGGTGGGGAAGGAGCACCAGACACTCATCAAAACAACCAGATCTCATGCGAACACTATCAGGAGAACAGTAAGGGGGAAGTCTGCCCCCATGACTCAATCACCTCCCACCAGGCCATACCCCAATCTCAGATTACAATTCAAGATGGGATTTGGGTGGGGACACAGAGCCAAACCATATCATTGTTAGATGGCTCCCTCCAGCCACTGGAATTAGTTTGCCTGTGGATGGTTGGCTGGAAGTACTTGGGAATTAATAGGTCTCTGGAAGACAGCATTTAGCCAAGGACTAAAAGTTGTAGGAGTATAAATACTCCAGCTCTCTGACCCCTTGGCTAGGTTAATTCTGAGGCATGTGCTTTGCACTGTTTTTGGAGTTTCCCTAAAAGATGAAACTCTAGTTGCTTATCTTTATAACTGGCTTAATAACACACCCTTCATTGATTGCCTGCCCTTTCCTGTATCACTTCCTCATTTCCCTACTTATGCTTCCTAAACATCTTGCACTTGAATCCTATTTACAAGGTCTGATTCTGAGAGAACATAAACTAAAACAGCATGGATATGCTGTGGTTAATTTCATCATTTCTTGTTAATGGCCCTTTTTAGGTTGCTTCTGATTTTCAACAAAAATAACACTGCAAGAAAATCTTCATCCATGTGGCATAAAAAATGTTCACATATTCCTAAATTTTAATTGTTAAGTCAAAGGGAACAAATATTTGGTATTTAAGAGATACTGCCAAACTGGATCCCCAAATGGTTTTATTAATAATGTTCTTACCAACAGTTTATTAGAATGTACTTTACCCTACCTCTTGCCGACATTGGGTATTTATAAGTATTTTAAGGCAGGGTGCAGTGGCTCATGCCTGTAATCCTAGCACTTTGGGAGGCCAAGACGGGTGGATCACGAGGTCAGGAGTTTGAGAACAGCCTGACCATTGCACTCAAGCCTGGGTGACAGGGCGAGATTCCGTCACACACACACAAAAAAGTATTTTAAATATTTCTCTGATCAATTAAACAAAAATAGATGTACTCTAATTTAGGCTTGTTGTAGCGCATTTTAATTTGCATTTCTCAGATTAATTAGGATAAACGTTGCAGCATTTCAGGTAGTTATCAGATGATAGGATGAGAACACACAGAAAACATACACACTCAATGTAGAAAAAATTAAGGTCTGAATTTAACTAGCTGATGATATAAAATCTTATCAGCAGTGGATTGGCTGCATGGAGCAAAGGTGGATGTCTCCAAGCAGCTTTCCCTGGTCCCCAGGCCTTAGGGTGGGGCACACTGTGCACCCAAGGGGAGTCAAACCAGGTGTGGAAAACTTGAAGTCTTTTCATACTTTAATCTTGCTATACCCAGGGTTTTTACCACCTTTTAAGAAGACCTTTACACAAACAAGCCATGTTTCTGTCTACAGGGATGTTATCAACCTTGTGTTCTCCTGGCTCTTGAAACAAAGTTAACATGTTCAGCTGTCCTTGAACAATAACTCTGCCTGTACCTTTCTAACTCTCTGGAAAGCCCACTTCCCTGAAGACCACCCTTTGCCTATGATTTTATTTTTACTTTCTAAAGGCAGAGAATGCAGCCTGATTTAATACTCTTGTTTAGATGGTTCTAAAGCTGAGTGTAAATCTGAAAACCACAACTAAAAATCTATTTCCCTAAAATCATCTGTTCATATGCCCAATGAAAATTGTATTTCTTATGTGATTGGCTGGTTCATATTCTTTGTCCATTGTTTTAATTGAATCATTTTTGGTTTTTATATTTATTTGTTGAATTTTTTTTCTTTTTTTTTTTGAGATGGAGTTTCACTCTTGTTGCCCAGGCTGGAGGGCAGTGGCGTGATCTTGGCTCACTGCAACCTCCGCCTCCTAGGTTCAAACGATTTTCCCACCTCAGCCTCCTAAGTAGCTGGGATTACAGGTGCCCACCACCACACCCAGCTAATTTTGTATATTTAGTAGAGACAAGGTTTCACCATGTTGGCTAGGCCGGTCTAGGACTCCTGACCTCAGGTGATCCGCCCATCTCAGCCGCCCAAAGTGCTGGGATTACAGGAGTCAGCCTGGCCGAATTTTTAAAAAATATGTTGTGGGTATCAATCCTTTGCTTGTTATAAATATTGCAAATATTTCCTCTTAATCTGTTACTTGCCATTTGCCTTTGTTTACAGTGGTTTTTCATTTTTATTCAGTCATATCATTAGACCTTTTCATTTGTGATTTGGGTTTTGTTTCTTGCTTAGGAAGGTCATTCATTCCTCCTCAAAGATCATAAAAATAATCTCCAATTTTTTTCTTCTAGCACTTTATAGCTTTGTGGGGTTTTTTTTCTTACACTTAGCTCTTTATCCAGAATGTGTTTTTGTGGACAATGTGAAGAAATCTACCCAGGGAATTTTATGATTTTTTGCTGCCACTGTAAGTGAGGTATTTTTCCCGTCACATTTTCTGAGTGGTTATCACCAGCATATAGGCTACACATTTACTTTGAAGGTACAATTTTATCATCTCCCACTGCGTCATCTCAGCAGGAACTCAATCTTTGTGTTGAAGGAAGACCCTCTCAGACTGGTCAGTATGCCTTCTATGTAGCCATTAAACAAATATAGCTTGAGTATCCCTTCATTGAAATGCTTGGGACCAGAAATGTTTGGGATTTTTTTTTTTTTTTTTTTTTTAGTTGGAATTTCGCTCTTGTTGCCGAGGCTGGAGTGCAATGGCACAATCTCTGCTCACTGCAACCTCTGCCTCCAGGGTTCAAGCGATTCTCCTGCCTCAGCCTCCCAAGTAGCTGGGATTACAGGCACCTGCCACCATGCCCAGCTAACTTTTTGTATTTTTAGTAGAAACGGGGTTTCACCATGTTGGTCAGGCTGGTCTTGAATTCCTGCCCTCAGGTTATCCACCCACCTCAGCCTCCCAAAGTGCTGGGATTACAGGTGTGAGCCACTGCACCCGGCCTTGGATTTTTTTTTTTCATAGTTTGCAGTATTTACCTCTATCCACTCAAGTTTAAAATGAAATTTATTTACGTTTTATCTATACCTTATACACATAGCCTGAAGGTAATTTTATACAATATTTTTAATAATTTTGTGCTTGGGCCAGGCACAGTGGCACACACCGGTAATCCCAGTGCTTTGGGAAGCCTACGTAAGAAGACTGCTTGAGGCCAGGAATTCAGGACTGGCCTGGGTAACACAGTGAGACTACGTGGCTACAAAAAATTTAAAACAGCCAGCATGTTGTTCCAGCTACTTGGGAGGCTGAGGTGGGAAGATCCCTTGAGTGTAGGAGTTTAAGGTTATAGTAAGCTATGATTTTGTCACTGTGCTCCAGCCTGGGTGACAGAACAGGACCCTGTCTCTAAAAAATAATAGTAACAATAACTTTGTGTTTGAAAAAACTTTGCAAACACTGAACCATCAGAAAGCAAAGGTGTCATTATTGCAGCCACCTATGTGGACAACTGTAGTTATTCAGCATCACCATAATTCCTGACTGAATTTGTGTGCTACCAATAAACAATCATTTTCTTTGTTTGGTTTTTGTTTTTGAGGGTCTCACTCTCTTCCCCAGGCTGGAGTGCAGTGTTGCCATCATAGCTCACTGCAATCTTGACCTCCTGGGCTCAAATGATTCTCCCACCTTAGCCTCCCAGGTAGCTAGGACTACAGGTGCACATCACCATACCCAGCTCATTTTTAAATTTTTTTAAGAGATAGAGTCTTACTATAGTGCCCAGGTTGATCCTGAACTGGCCTCAAGTGATCCTCCTATCTCAGCCTCCCAAAGTGCCAGGATTACAGGTGTGAGCTGCCATGCATGGCCAGCAATCATTTCCTAACATTTACTTGCCCAGAAGTGCTTAAAAGTAAAAAATAATGTAGCATTAATTTAAAAACAACACCACAAGCCAGGTGTGGTGGCATGCACCTGTAGTCCTAGCTATGGGGGAGGTTGAGGAAGGAGGATCAGTGGGGCCCAGGAGTTCAAGGCTGCAGTGAGCTATGATAGAGCCACTGCACTCCAACCTGGGTGGCCCTGTTTCTAAACAAACTACAAATAAAAAAAACATTAAGAACCCCACAAATACAAACTGCATGTTGCATGGCTGTGTTTGGACTGCAATCCATCACGCCGGGTTAGGTGGAATTTTCCACTTATGGCATCATGGCAGCACTCAAACAGTTTTGGATTTTGGAGTGATGTAAATTTCAGATTTTCAGATTCGGGATGATCACCCTGTATCTCTCCTGCCCTTTGCTTCCTCATCTGTTAAGTGGGGAAGGTGGACCAAGTACTCTTTGTGGTCCCTTCTTGCATTAGTAATGCTGAGGTTTTAAATAACTTCATTCTTTCTGGCCAAAAGGCAGTTCAATTTCAAAAGGGAGAAAACTGAATCCTGGTCTCTAGTTGCTAAAGGGCACTGAGCCTCTTTACATTTGAAAGTGATACCAAGAGTAGTAAAGATCGGCATCCTCTGCTCTTGGACTCAATACCTTGGCTATATTTAGCTGGAGTTAGTGTCTTTGATAACAGGACATTTGCGATATATAGCTAAGAGCAGGGGAAGCAACCATCCAGCATTTATCTGTTGTCTTCCTGTGAAATAATGTTTCTCTCCAAGGAAAGAGTAAAGAGATGCAGCAGTGATTTCCTACTCCAGGAAATTATTTTTCTAATGACCCAGCATTAGAAAGTTTGCCAGACTTGCTCTGACAGTCCACTCTTGACCAAAGGGTACAGCAGTGTGTAAGGTGATATGGTTTGGCTGTGTCCCCACCCAAATCTCATCTTGAATTGTAGTTCCCATAATCCCCACAAGTAATGGGAGGGACCCAGTGGGAGGTAATTGAATCATGGGGGCAGCTTCCCATATGCTAGTCTCGTGATAGTGAGTTCTCATGAGACCTGATGGTTTTATAAGGAGCTTCCCCCTTCGCTCAGCTCTCATTCCTCTCCCTGCTGCCATGTGTAGAAGGATGTGTTTGCTTTCCCTTCTGCCATGATTTTGTTTTTTGAAGCCTCCCCAGCCATACTGAACTGTGACTCATTTAAACCACTTTCCTTTATAAATTACCCAGTCTCAGGCAGTTCTTTATAGCAGCATGAGAACAGACTAATACATGAGGCCATGTGTTATTAGTCCATGAGTCCATGCTGTTTCCTAGGTGGTTTCAACTGTAAATTCAAGAAGATATTTGATGTTTAGTCTCCCAAAAGAAGCACAAGGATTCACTGGGTGTGTCAGATAACCTACAATTTCTATCAGACTTCTGGGTCAGCTCTGATTTGCATTATATTGCTATCATTTACTTTTAAATATTTCAGCATAGTTAGTATGATATATATGTCATCTACACATTAGGAGCAGTTAATTAACATTTGGAGTCTTCTAAAAGAAATGCACTCTTCAGAAATGAGTAACATCTGAAAGATTTTAAGCAGAACTCTAAGCAAAAAAGAGCTAACCAGAGGTTGATACCACTACAACTTCAACCATCTTTATTTCCGGTTAACACCAGAGGGCTTGTTAGCTAGCATAATACATGTTAGATATTAGTTTTCACTGGTAACATGAGTTGTGTTCAAGATAGGTGCATTGGCTGGAAATACTGTGTAGGTACTCTCACCTTTGCCCAAACGGATCAGTAGCTCACAGGCTTTCAGGATGGCCTAAGCCAAGGATTCAGTCTGGTCTGGTGTTAAGCCACCTGCAGATAATTCTATCACCTGATGCCAACTGGAAGTTGGGTTTAACCCTGCCAGTTTCTAGGGACAGGCCTGATAGCTACTGTAAATTTGAAGCAGTAATGAATGTACACAATATTTCAAGATAACACCAACAACAGTAAAGTGATGCCGGGGACGCAGTGGCACATGCCTGTAGTCCCAGCTACTCCGGAGGCTGAGGCTGGAGGATCGCTTGAGCTCAGGAGCTCTGGGCTGTAGTGCGCTATGCCGATCAGGTGTCTGCACTAAGTTCGGCATCAATATGGTGACCTACCAGGAGTGGGTGACCTACCAGGAGTGGGGGACCACCAGGTTGCCTACGGAGGGGTGAACCGGCCCAGGTCAGAAACAGAGCAGGTCAAAACTCCCGTGCTGATCAGTAGTGGGATCGTACCTGTGAATAGCCACTGCACTCCAGCCTGGGCAACATAGCAAGACCCTGTCTCTTAAAAAAAAAAACAAAACAGTAAAGTGACATGAAAATATCTATAGTTTCTATTGGTGACTGTCTTAGTCTGTTTTTTTGTTGCTATAAAGAAATACCTGAGGCTGGGTCATTTATAAAGAAATGAGGTTGATTTGGTTCACGATTCTGCAGGCCGTACAAGAAGGATGGCACGAGAATCTGCTTCTGGTGAGCGCTTCAGGCTGCTTCCACTCACAGTGTGAGGCAAAGGGGAGCTGGTGTGTAGGAATCATGTGAGAGAGGAAGCAAGAAAGAGGGGAAGGTGCAGGCTCTTTCTAACCATCAGCTCTCATGGGGACTAGTGGAGTAAAAACTCATTACCTTGAGGAGGCACCCAGCCAGTCATGAGGGATTCAGCCCCACGATTCAAAAACCTATTAGACCCCACCTCCAGCACTGGGGATCAAATTTCTTTGTGGTAGGGGTACCAAAAAACGATATCTAAACCATAGCAAGGTCACCAGTTCTGCGAATACTACTGCAGTTTCTTGCCTGTATTACTACTTATGGAAATGCTAAAATCATTTAGGAGTTTGTAAAAAAATGAAGATTTCTTTTTTCATTCAAGTACATAGAGTCTCTGAATTTTATTTACTGGCCTCATGGGGATCCATGGACTCAGGATAAGAACTCCTGAGCCTTACCTAGTGAATGTCTGATACTAGAGAAGCCACTCAAAAGGATTCATTATTAATAGTGCCCGTGATGGGGACAACAATGTCTTGTCCAACAGGGTCTCTCCTGGGAATCCCAAAACAGTCTGTAGGGCTGGGCTGCATATAGAATCTCCCCAACTGTGTGCACCCAGGTCCCCACAAAGACTTCACAAACGCAGATTCTTCATCTATGATGAGTGGTACAAGAACATATGGCCAGGCACAGTGGTTCACGCCTGTAATCCCAGCACTTTGGGAGGCCGAGGCAGGCAGATCGCCTGAGGTCGGGAGTTTGAGACCAGCCTGGCCAACATGGAGAAACCCCATCTTTACTAAAAATACAAAATTAGCCGGGCATGGAGGCATGTGCCTGTAATCCCAGCTACTCGGAAGGCTGAGGCAGGAGAATCGCTTGAACCCAGGAGACGGAGGTTGCGGTGAGCTGAGATGGTGCCTCTGCACTCCAGCCTGGGCAACAAGAGGGAGACTCCGTCTCAAGATAAATAAATAAAAAAAAGAACATAGACAGCTACAATGGAGCATCGGTCTGGCACAAATCCAAGTCTTTCTCAGCAAATCTAGTTTTTCCTAAGGAAGCAGAGATTTACGGCAGGACTCTCATGCAGACACACCCACTCACTCTACCACCAGAGCACTTTTCCCTTCCAGCTCCTATAGCCCCACATTTGCATAATTAAATGAGCCATTACATTGGTTTTTCCAGAACTAAGTAACCATCTGCCCTAAAGCTGTATCCAAGTCTTGCCTCTTAGAAAACTCAGGACTCACTTCTGTGTTCTTTTAAAAGCCTGGGTTTATTGTTGAATTTCCATGTGTGTTTTCTCTTCTCTTCATAAAGATTTCAAAAGTCTTCAGGTCAAAACACAGTCCCAACTCAAGCATCCTGAGCTCCCTTCTCTCAGGCAGTCTCTGCAGCACGTGGCCCAGCCCTGTGATGGCAGACAGCACGGAGAGATCGCCTTCCCATCAGAATCAGGACTGGTAGCTGTCTCTCCGTCCCTACCACAGGGCTCTGACATGGCTTTCACAAGAGTGTCACAGCAGGAAGCTGCCACTCAGAGGGCACCACCTGGCTGGGGTGCTAGAAGGGCATAGGACCAGAGAGCAAGAAAAGCAGAATGGCTTTCTCCACTTCCAGCAATCTGTTCTCTTTTGTTCTCAGCCCAGGAGGGTGTTTAGCACCCCAAGGGGAGCACAGAATCAATCTAAGTGCATTCCCACTGGCACCTGTGTGTGGGAGGCTGGCCAGGAGAAAGGAGCTGGGTGAGGGGAAGTGGTGTGAGGCGGTTGAGGAGGCTGGAGGACAGGGGAGGGCGCTGGGCAGGGTCTCTCTGCCTTCCTGGCCCCCTGGAGGCACTCGCTTTATCACACTGGTGTCTGGGGCTGCTGGGGTCAGGAGGGCAGCGAAACAGGCTTGGGCCTCCGTGGGCGCCTCTGCCCTAATCCAGCCCCCTGTGCACAGGCCGCCTGCCACTCTGGCCATTCCTATCATGGCTGGCAGGTGCTATTTATCACTTGGTCTTTTTACCTAAATGTGGCAGCGACAGAGGATAAGGAGGGGGAACACTTTGCAGAAAAAGGTCCTTTCTCTCTAGATCCATGGGCTCCTTACTCTTCACACGTCTGACTTGATCCTTTGCTTCTTCCAGATTCAGACCTGTCTTCTAAGTAAGTGGTCCCCTCCTGAGTCGCAATGTGCTCATTCTTCCAGGGGCTCCTGGTTACAGCCTTGAGGGAAGTGTTTGGGTGTCAGCCACCTGACCCCGGTTACAAGCAAAGAGGAGCCACAATTAGCCTCTATTCAAACAAAGGATTCCATCTATAGAAGCTCATTTGTTTTCCTCTCTGCAGCTGGCTGGGCTGGGTGGCTAGGAGGGGGTTCTTTCTCTCACTTTTTTCTTAAACTTTTCCTTTACATCCAGGAAATGACCAGTTCATTACAGTTAAAGATTATGTTAGGTGCCATCCCAGCAACCAGACAACTCCTTGTATTTCCTGCTTTTTGTTCCATTAAAATACCAGAAGAGCTGTTTTGTTCCGGCAGGCACTCCCTTTCCAGGGCTTGAAGAGTATCCAGAGGCGATTTCCAGCCATGGGCTTCCCTGTGAGCCTTGTAAACCCTCAAACTCACCACCCTCCCGATGTATCAGGAAGCTTTGGGCAAACACCTCCAGCTCTAGTGAGAGCTGGATTTCCTACCCACCCCGACCCCTGACCCTTCAGCCCCATCCTCAAAGTACTACTGGATTCTGGAGTCAGATGTGTCCCAACTATGTCCCTTCCTAGCTTCCTGATCATGGGCAAGTCAGTTAAACTCTCTGAGCCTCAGAAGGGGATAATGATAATGATGATACCAACTTGGGAGGTTTACAGAGATTAAAACCTGATGGGATTTGTAAATGATGCTTAATAGACTTTAAAAGACTATTTATTGTTAGACAGCATCATTTCTCAGAATGCTGGGCTAGAGAGGAGCTTTTCAGATTTTTTCTTGGGCGCCCAGAATATAAGCATCTGCAATGGCACTGGTAACATCCCTGGCAAGGGAGCCCTAATCAAATAAAGGTGGGTCTCTTGTCATGTGTCTTTCAAGGAGTTAAATACTAAAAAGAAACGTGCAAACCTTAAGGGAATCTCAGTGCTGGACACACAGTAGGAGAAAATCTCCCTCCGTTTCCTGACGGTTCTGGGTAACTGTGTGAACTCAAGAGGCTTAAAAAGACATGGGAAGATGACCTGAGTTGACAGTTACCCACAGCCCCCAAAGTTGTGGTGGCCCAGGAATGACAGCACAGAAAATCACCCCAGTTTCAGTCTGACTGAACCCCACGCCTGGTCCCTCCCACCCCATCCCCTTCTGCCCTCCCTTTATCCATGTCCCTCTGAACTGACAATGGGTCAGGTCTGCCCAGAAAGGGTTAACCTTCAGGCTGTCGGCCAGGTGATTGCTAAACTGGAGCCCTGACTTATATTTACTGGCACATAATTCTTCGCTTCGACAATTGTGTCTGAGTGTTTTAACGCCTGGCTGACCCTGCTGGAGTTTGTTTGACCATGTTTTGAAAAGTGACTTCAGTGCTTGTGGTGGTAATTGGCTGGCACCACAGGCTGGTGACACGGCAGCATGATGGACTGGGGCAATTTGAACTCGGCAGCTGATTTATTTTCTGTGGCTTCCTGCTTCTGCTGCTTCTGCTACTGCATAGGCATCAGGTAGTCAAAGACGACATGGGACCCAGGGCCTTCTCTCTGGTAGGTATGCATGGTGTGTGGAGGTGGTTTTTCTGCTAAATGTCCTTCTAGAAATAGCCAGGAAGTTTCTAATGGCTCATGGTTGAAACGGCTCCTATGCAGTGTTCGGCCTGTGATATTCCAGGTTCAGTATCTACCAGGTTGACCTGAGCTAGGCTTTGCCAGGAGTGTAGATATAAACTGGAATGAGAACAAGCAGAGGAGATTTATGGAGAGCTTTCTACTGGGAGGGAGTCAGCCACTAGCACTTGGTTTTGGCAGATAGTCAAAGACAGGCAGGGGAGTTGGCAAGCTTTAGAGTGAGGAAAAAAAGGGGAGGGCTTCAGGTGTACTCTGATAGGAGGTTGTTGGCATGAAAGAGCAGGAGGCAGGCTAGTAAGAAGCAGGGTACCCTATAGGATTGGTGTGGAGAGCGTATCTGGCTTTCTCTGGTTGGTCCTGAGTTAGAAGGAGGGCCAAAATTTAGGGAAGCTGGCAATGATTGCCCAAGCCCTGACCATCTGGGAGCTGATTGCTGTAGAGGTTGTAGTTTGGCTTCCTGGGCTGGTCGCTACAGAGGTTGTGGATCAGAGTTCAGTTTTCATATATGGTCTGGCCATTGTCCATTTGCATATTTGGTCTCTCCACGGAGACTAAATTTGAGAGTCCTAGTCAGTCTGGATTATGTTGGCATGGTTAAGCTGCTGTAAAAATCTATCCCACAGATGTTTATCATAGCAGTAATTATAATTGCAAAAAAACATAAAACAAGGCTGGAAACAGCCAGAATACTCAATTTCATAGAATTAAATTTAAGTTGTGCCCGCCTTGCACAAAACTTTTAAAGTGAAGATAGTCTAATGACATTGTTTATAAATGTGATGCAAAATGACAACTTGATTAAAAAAATCATACATACCGTGTGATTTTAGGTATAAACAAAGGTCAGTTGGAGAGTCTTCCTGACCCTTAATTTTTAGGTAAGATGTTCTCAAATACCCATCGCAGGGGTACGGGTAGTCCAATACCCCCCTGGGATTTCTGAAAACTTCCTGAAGATGCATACAATCATCCTATGCATACAATCACCCTGGCTGTGAGCTCCTGCTTCCCCAGGATTATTTAAATTCTGGAATATTGGTTCATCCCCCCTCACGCTGCCTCTGACCTATGCCATATCAATCCAGTTGTAAAGTTCAGTTCTTTCCTTAATTTCAACAAAAACTCAGTTACCTAAGGCTTTTGCATAGAACACAGGTATCCAATCTTTTGGCTTCCCTGGGCCACATTGGAAGAAGAATTGTCTTGGGCCACACATAAAATACACTAACACTAGAGATAGCTGATGAGTTACAAACAAACAAACAAACAAAAAGTCCACACATAAATTTCATAACGTTGTAAGAGAGTTTACAAATTTGTGTTGGGCCACATTCAAAGCCGTCCTGGGCCGCATGCAGTCCACAGGCCACAAGTTAGACAAGCTCGGCATGGAGGGATTTGTATCCTGCTAGGCATAGTAAAAAACTAATCTTGTTGTGTGGGTGTGGTGGCTCATGCCTGTCATCCCAGCACTTTAGTAGCGGAGTTGGGTGGACCACTTGAAGCGTTTGGGACCAGCCTGGGCAACAAAGCGAGATCCTTTCTCTGCAAAATATTTTTATATATATGTACACACACACACACACACATATATATACACACACACACATATATATATATATATGTGGCATTATATAGATATAAGCTATATGTACATTATATATTCTCTCAGTCTGTCTGTTCCTTGGCATCTTTCCCAGTTCCAGCTCCAGTCTCCGTTATGCTCTCAAGCCCACTTTGTCTTCCTTTTCTTTCCTTTCTCTTCCTACTCTGCCCTCACCTTCTAGAGGAAACACAAATCCTTCCTATAGGATAATAACTGCATAACATAACTCAACCAATGCATCTTTCTCCAGTTCCTGCTGCAAACTCTGCTTTCCCTCAGCATATCCAAGGATTCTGCTAAAGCTTTAAAATTACCAGTTGTATTTTAAGGGCTGCTAGGTTACATGTGCTCTGAGAAACAGGCCTTCTTTTCCTCCCAGGCCCTGTTGGGTGAGTAGGGGAGGGAGTGGGTGTGGGCAGGTGTTTTTTCCAGTAATACAAAGTTGTTTGAAGATTAAAGACAGGGTACATACAATTCCTAGCACAGGCCCTGGCACTGTGATCACACTTGTTGGTTTATCAAACAGTATCAAAGGGGGCCTCCTCCAGGTCTTCTGAGTTTCTAAGCCTTATCAGCATTTTGCATATCAGATGCCAGCTCTGCAGATAACTCCTCCCTTACTGGCTTCTGTGCAGTCTTTCCTCTAATCTGTTCTTAAGGGGTAGAACTTTCTACCTCTGCTTTTTACCAAATAATCTTAATTAGTTTTGTTTTTCTAATGTTTATCCAAGAAGTCCTTAATTTCGTAAATCTCGGTATTAATTTTTTGTTGATCAAATCGGAAAAGCCCTAAGAAAGTTAATGCTTTTAGATTTTACTAATTTTTTTCCCTTTTAAAAGTAATGAGGCTCTAGGCTGGAAATAAGCTATCTTTAGCTGGGGCTCAGACGTGTCTGGTCTTGGGTGGAGGGCCGGTGGAGAAGCCTGTCAGGAGCCTTTTTGCATGAGGGACCTGGAAGCCACCAGGAAATAACTCTTTCTACCAGAGTGAGAGGCTGGGTGCGGTGGCTCAGATCTGTAATCCCAACACTTTGGGAGGCTGATGTGGGAGAATCACTGAGGCCAGGAGTTTGAGGTCAGCCTGGACAACATAGCGAGACCCTGTCTATACAAAAATAATGATTTTTTAAAAAAAATTAGCTTGGCATAGTGGAGCATGCCTGTATTCCCAGCTTCTCAGCAGGCTGAGGTGGGAGGTCTCCAGAGATTTTTCTTTTTAAAAATGTATTTAATTATTTATAGACAGGGTCTTGCTATATTGCCCAGAAGGCTATTGACAGGCACGGTGATAGTATACTACAGTCTCAAACTCCTGGGCTAGGAAGACTTACTGGTGAACATACCTGAGACACCGCTGAAGACTTACATAAATGTCTGAGGGGAACCTGAGGAACGACAAGGTCTCCAGAGAGTTTTTCTTTTTTAACAATGTATTTATTTATTTATTTAGAGACAGGGTCTTGCTATATTCCCCATGTCAATAGCCAGGCATACTATAGCCTTAAACTCCTGGGCTCAAGCCATCCTTCTGCCTCAGCCTCCTGAGTAGCTGGGAAAACAAGTGTGTGCAACCAGGCCAAGCTCCAGGGATTTTTCTGATACAGGGCAGAGCCATAGCTAGCTGCAGTGTACTGAACCAGGAGTTCAAGGCTGCAGTGAGCTATGCTTACACCACTGCACTCTGCTCTGGGTAACAGAGCAAGACCCTGTCTCTAAAAAATAAATAAATATGAGAAACTGAAAGACACTAGTTGATAATAATGGCCTTGGCTTCTGGAGGGGAAGGAGTGGTTTCAAGTAACTGCTGGGTGTATGCCTCTCCAATTGCTTCCCACCCGGCACCCAATGGCTGTGATGAACTCCTAATCACATAGGATAGGATAGGGAGCTTAGGTGATGAAGAGCTGACGTGGGCACTGTCACAGAAAATTTCTTTGAGATACTGGGGACATCTGTAGCACTGTGGGGACAAGCAGAAGTGAGTATGGTTCAGGGATACTCCTCAATTTACAGAGCCAATTGGGACTTGTGGAATGGGAGCCACCGAGGAACACTTCCTGCTTCAGTGGGTAGATTCTCATCTAGGAGGCTCATTGAGGTGGCCTAGGAGACAGGCAGCTGCAATGGGGGATGGTGGCACCTTTGGTGAATACCTTAAGCTTTAGGGAGTGGCAGTTGCAGCAGTCCTGTTGACTCATTGTTGACCTCACTGAGTCATTGACTTTAAGCAGGAGGCACCAGTATTTGCCCAGACATTAACACCCTACATGGCGGGCACTGCAAAATGATAGGCGAGAGCTCAGAGTCAGACACGACCAAAAGAAAGCAGAGTAGAGGAGGAGGAGGTTGCTGGATAATCCAAAAGAAACGTGAGATTTGGTAGCTAAGAAGACTTACCGGTGAACATAACTGAGACACCCCTAGCGACTTACAGAAATGTCTGCGGGGAACCCTGAGGAATGACAAGGTCTCCAGAGATTTTTCTTTTCTTTTTTTTTGAGACAGAGTCTCACTCTGTCGCCCAGGCTGGAGTGTAGTGGCACGATCCTGGCTCACTGCAACCTCCGCCTCCTGGGTTCAAGTGATCCTTCTGCCTCAGCCTCCCGAGTAGCTGGAACTATAGGCGTGTGCCACCACGCTCAGCTAATTTTTGTATTTTTAGTAGAGACAGGTTTTCACCATATTGGCCAGGCTGGTCTCAAACTCCTAACCTCGTGATCCGCCCACCTCTGCCTCCCAAAGTGCTAAGATTACAAGCGTGAGCCCCTGCGCCCAGTGATTTTTCTTTTTAAAAACTTATTTATTTATTTAGAGACAGGGTCTTGCTATATTGCCCAGGTGGCTATTGACAGGCATGATGATCGTGTACTACAGCCTCAAACTTCTGGGCTCAAGCCATCCTCCCACTTCAGCCTCCTGAGTAGCTGGGACTACAGGTATGTGTGACCAGGCTGGGCTCCAGGGATTTTTCTGATACAAGGCAGAGCCATAGCTAGCTTCAAGGTACTGAGTGCCTGACATCAAGTATCAGATTTAATTCTCATAACAATCCAAGAGGTAGGTAATATTAGCCTCATTTTGCCAATGAGGAAGGAAGAGGTCAGAGAGGGTAAATCGCAAGGGGTCACACAGCTTGTGAGGTTCAAACACAAGTCTATTGGATTCTAAAGTCAATGATCTATGTATCAGTCTGTTCTCACACTGCTATAAAGACATACCTGAAGCTGGGCAATTTATAGAGAAAAGAGTTAAGTAACTCACAGTTCCGCAGGCTGTACAGGAGGCATAGCTGGGAGGTCTCAGGAACCTAACAATGATGGTGGAAGGCGAAGGAGAAGCAACCACGTCAGAGCAGCGGGGGAGAGGGAGGGGGGAGTACCACACACTTTTAAGTCATCAGAGCTCATGAGAACTCACTATCATGAGAAAAGCAATGGGGAAGTCTGCTCCATGATCTAATCACCTCCCACCAGGTCCCTCCTCCAACACTGGGAATTACAATGTGACATGAGATTTGGGTGGGGACACAGAGCCAAACAGTATCATTCTACCACTACGCCACAATGCTCCAAAGAGGACCAGAATTTGCCCAATAAATTTACTCAACAAACATTTATGGCATGTCTGCTATATTCCAGGCACTGTTCTAGATACTCACTATATAATAATCAACAACATAAACAAAATCCCTATTCACATTAGGTTTAAAGACTGGACATTACTGAAATTGTAACTTCATGTTGTTTTCAGCCTCGTCAGACCTTGAACACACAGGTTACATAAGGAAACTTGAATAATTCTGAGGCTTGAGATAACTTGGATTTCCATTACTCAGCCCTGCTTAGGGCCAGCTGTCAATGTCTCCCCCACCAGTCATCTGTACATAATCTGCTCTGTTACATTGATTTAGGAGAAAAACATAGTTCACTTCTGTTTTCCAAAGAATGAGAATAACTTATGCTGGAGAGCAGTTGAGAACAGCAGAACAAGATTGCCTCATCCAAGGACAGAGGACAAAATGCTCTTGACAATTGCTGATGCCTATGCAAGAATGTGTTACATTTAGAAACAGCATCTATATCCATATATATACCTATATAGTAGATATACCCATACAGTAGATATATATCCATATAGCTTACACACAATCAAGCTGTCGTCCACAACCCTTTAAACAGATGGTGTGCCAAGACAGGCCGGTCAAGAGCATGGTGAGTATATTTATACAACTGATGCTATGGAAATATTGGCAGGGTGGATTAGTCAGAGTCAAGTATGACACCATTGCTAGAAGTTTTCTATACTCCAATGTAAGAGGGGCAGGGTACATGGAATCATGATTTGACTTCCATTTTAACTAAGCCTATAACAAAGGAAGTAGAACATAGTTGTTAAGAACAGGAACTCTGTAGCTGGGCATGGTGGTGCATGCCTGTAGATCAAGCTACTCAGGAGGCTGAGTTAGGAGGATCATCTGAGCCTGGGGAGATGGAGGCTGCAGTGAGCTGTGATTGTGCCACTGGACTCCAGCCCGGGCATGGTATGAACTCTTGAGAAAAGCTTCTTGAGTGACTCTATGTTGTGCCACTTACTAGCTTGAATAGGACCTTGAATAGATGATTTAATTTCTTTTTGCTTCACTTTCCTATCTTTAAAATGGAGATGGCCAAGTGCAGTGGTTCATACCTGTAATCCCAACACCTTGGGAGGCTGAGAAGGGAAGATCACTTTAGCTCAGGAGTTCGAGACCAGCTTGAGCAACATAGTGAGACCTCATCTCTTCAAAACAAAAAATTAGCCAGGTGTGGTGGAGCATGCCTGTAATTCCAGCCACCCAAGAGGCTGAGAAGATTACTTGAACCCAGGAATTCCGGGCTACAGTGAGCTGTGATCACACCACTGCATTACAGTCTGGGCCACAGAGCAAGACCCTGTCTCAAAAAAATAAAATAAAGTAAAATAAAATAAAATAGAGATAATGATAATAAAAGCTGCCTCACAGGTGGATTTCAAAGATTAGCAAAATATGAGGGTTAGCTGTCATTAACCAAGTAAGATTCTCTGGATAATCGGTCATGATTGATATTACATGTGTTTATGAAATCCTATTTTATTTTTCCTCTTTCAGGGCAGAAAGGAAAATTATATATTGCATTGTTCCTTGCACATATAGCTAGGTTTTAGCCAATTAATTATTGGTAGAAATGATAACCACCCTCAGTCTTGGTACTTATAAACTTCCTAGAGGTTTTTGTTTGTTTGTTTGCCCCTCCTGCAGCAATCCTGAAAGTCATATGAGATGACAACATTCTAGGATGGTAGAACCTCCATCAGCCTGGGTCCCTGAAAGATTATATGGAGCAAATCTCCCCTCTACCTCATCCTTATCTACATTGGACATGTAGCACAAACAAGAAATGAATCCTTTACTGTATCAAACCACTGAGATAAGAGATTCATTGTTACCAAAGCATAACCTCTCCTATCCTGATGAATTCACAGGATCATCAGGATAGGAGATGTGGCAAATGCTTTTCCCTAGCACCGTGGGCCTTCGTGTTCCAGAAAGACTTAGAGTCTTAAATGCCTAAAGTTCTAGGTTAACTACTCCAGTCCTAGAGTATGGAGGTTTCTCCATTTAAGCCTCTTAACTTCTTAAGAGCCATGGATTCTTTTATACTGCCATTACACTCCATCCTGGGCAACAAGAGTGAAACTCAGTCCCTTTTCTAGAATCTTACTGCCTTGTAGTTAACATTGGCACTTAGTAATATAAGACCTTGTTTTCAGGACCTTAGCTTCATCACTCTGGTGAGTTTAAGGACAGGGACCTTCTTTTAGATCACTACAGGGCCTAATGCAGCATTAGGCCTCAAATAGATGACCTATAGCTATTTACTGAATAAATTTTCTAGTCAATGTATTAAAAGCCCAGGCTTGCCACATTCTTCACCCCTTCTTTCCAGAATAGGTCTGTGGGTAAAGAAAGGTGACTGGAAACATTCCCCTTCACCTTCTGGTCTGAATGAATTAGGGCATCTTTGTCCATGCTCACTAGAAAGGTGGATATGGCTGGGTTTGGTGGCTCACACCTGTAATCCCAGCACTTTGAGAGGCCGAGGTGGGAGGACTGCTTGAGCCCAAGAGTTCAAGACCAACCTGGCAACATAGCGAGACCCCTATCTCCACAAAAAATAAAAAAGTTAGCTGGGTGTGGTGGCATATACCTATGGTCTCAGCTACTTGGGAGGCTGAGATGGGAGGATCACTTAAGCCCTGGAGGTTGAGACTGCAGTGACCTATGATCGTGCCACTACACCCCGGCTGAGTGACAGAGTAAGACCCTGTTTTTTGGTTTTTTTTAAAGACGGGGTCTCACCATGTTGGTCAGGCAGGTCGTGAACTCCCGACCTCAGGTGATCCGCCTGCCTTGGCCTCCAAAGTGCTTGGATTACAGGCGTGAGCCACCACGCCCAGCCAAGACCCTGTTTTTAAAAAAGGAAAGAAAGGAGGATATATGTGTTGTTGGTTAGGGAGCTGGGAAGGGGTGAGAGTCAGGGAATTGACACAATGTTTATTTCTATTCCCTTATATATTGCTGAGTAAAATATAGCTAAATTCTTATAAGCCGCTGCACGTAAGCCATAAAGTTCTCCAAGGACAAGGACCATGTTTTCTATTGACCAAATATTAATAGTTTTTGGTTTGTTTGTTTTTTGAGACAGAGTCTCGCTCTGTTGTCCAGGCTGGAGTGCAATTGCACAATCTCAGCTCACTGCAACCTCTGCCTCCCAGGTTCAAGTGATTCTCCTGTCTCAGTCTCCTGAGTAGTGGGACTACAGGTGCACACCACCACACCCAGCTAATTTTTGTATTTTTAGTAGACACAGGATTTCACCATGTTGGCCAGGATGGTCTTGATCTCTTGACCTTGTGATCTGCCCACCTCAGCCGCCCAACGTGCTGGAATTACAGGCATGAGCCACCACTCTGCGCCACGATGATTATTTTATTTCAAACAAGACTCAGTGACGGGACCCAATATTTGCAGCATTATTTAAAATATACAAGATATTTTCTAATTTTTTCTTACTAGCTCTTTATAGTAATCAAGGCTCCACATACCTGGTTCAGGACTCACTGTACTGCCAAGTTAAAAAGAAGTTGGAAATGTTCCTTTGAGTTCTTTTGTATTTCTCTCTGTCTTTTTTTTTTTTTTTTTTTTTTTTTTTTTAGAAGGAGTCTTGCACTGTTGCCAGGCTGGAGTGCAATGGCGTGGTCTTGGCTCACTGCAACCTCCAACTCCTAGGTTCAAGCAATTCTCCTGCCTCAGCCTCCTCCTGAGTAGCTGAGATTACAGGCACCTGCCAGCATGCCTGGCTAATTTTTGTATTTTTCGTAGAGATGGGGTTTCACCATGTTGGCCAGGCTGGTTTGAAACTCCTGGGCTCAGGTGATCCACCCACCTCAGCCTCCCAAAGTGCTGGGATTACAGGCGAGAGCCACTAAACCTGGCCTGGACTTTTAGTTTTTAAGTCAGTAAAGTCCCAGAAAAAAAAAAAAACTTGGTCATTAACTTCTAGGGCTCCATCCCCAGGTCTCACCTCTCTCTCTTTCCATGATCTCGCCAGAGATTCACTGACTCCACAGCTTCCACCAACCTTTGACACACAATTCTCCAATAGACCCTCACCTCTGGCTGCTCCTGAGCACCAGGCCAGCATTTCAACCACCAGGCTGTACGGTCATTTACACGGCTAACCTTAAATTCCATGGGTTCTAAATGACTCACCCTCTCACCCCTCCACCCCACCAACCCTCCTCCCAATCACCTTCCCAGTATTTCCTCATTTGTCAATGCCATATCATTGTTCCAGTTGTTCAAGATTTGTGATATTGACTCATATTCATTGAGTCTCTTGTCTGTGCCCAGGTTCCGTCCAAGGTGCTGGGGACTCAGCAGTGAACAAAAGTCATGGAGCCTTCATGGGCTTACATTTTAGTCAAGAGAGACAGAAATTGCGTGTGTGTGTGTGTGTGTGTGTGTGTGTGTAGAGAGAGTTAAGCGCTATAGACAAAAGTATTTTTCAAAATTTTTTTGGCCAGGCATGGTGACTCATGCCTGTAATCCCAGCATTTTGGGAGGCCAAGGCAGGTGGATCACTTGAAGTCAGGAATTTGAGACCAGCCTGGCCAACATGGTGAAAACTTGTCTCTATTAAAAATACATTAAGTTAGTTGGGTGTGGTGGCACACCTGTAATCCCAGCTACTTGGGAGGCTGAGGCAGGAGAATCGCTTGAACCTGGGAGTTGGAGGTTGCAGTGAGCCGAGATCGCGCGACTGTACTCCAGCCTGGGCAAAAAGGGAGATGCCACTCAAAAAAAAGAAAAAATTAATTATTTCCTTGAAGTTTCTTTTTTGAGACAGACTCTTGCTCTGTCACCCAGGCTGGAATGCATGGTGTGATTTCAGTTCACTGCAGCCTCTGCCTCTGGGGCTTAGGCTGGATTTGAACTCCTGAGTTCAGGTGACCCACCCACCTTGAGCTCTTAAGAATTGCTAAGATTAATTTTTGCCGGCTTGGGGAAAAATTAATAAGCAAATATAAGGAATGCTTAGAATGGGGGATGCAATAATAGATGGGGACTAAAGGGAATCCTTTTGATGTGATGCAGAGGTCTGAGGAAGTGAAGACATGAGCCAGGGACCTCTGGAGTAAGAGTGTCCCAAGCAGAGGGCACAGTAAATGCCAAGACCGAGGGAGCTGGGCAGACCAGACAAGGGAAAGAATGATAAGAAATAAATAAGGGGGGGGCTGCGTGTGTGGCTCATGCCTGTAATCCCAGCACTTTGGGAGGCTGAAGCAGGAGGATCATGAGGTCAGGAGATCAAGACCATCCTGGCTAACACAGTGAAACCCCGTCTCTACTAAAAATACAAAAAAATTAGCCAGGCATGGTAGCCTGCACCTGTAGTCCCAGCTACTTGGGAGGCTGAAGCAGGAAAATTGCTTGAACCCAGGAGGCGGAGGTTGCAGTGAGCCGAGATCTTGCCACTGCAGTCCAGCCTGGGTGACAGAGTGAGACTCTGTCTGAAAAAAAAAAAGAAGAAACAGAAAGAAATCAGGGATAAAATCAGTTTCTGTAGGGCCTTGTAGATAAAAGCATATTATTTTCACTCATTTACCCTTGGTCTCTCTTTCCCACTTCTGCAGCTACCACCTTGAGATGATCCTTCCTACTTCTCATTTGAATTATTCTATTGGCTTCCTGAGGGCTATTTTTGCCCCTTGTCTCTCCCTACTCTAATCCTGCTCATGGTTGCTATAATCTTATTGGAGCACAGTTCTGATCATCATCATCATAAGACCATTAGCATACATTTATGTATCTCTGAATAAAAATATACTTTGAAAGGAGGGGGACGGACGCAGGAGATATGTTCCCACAACTTCCCAGCATGTCCTTGTCAGAAATAGATAGAATTGTCAAAGTACGTTGTCAAACATGCCAGAGTTCTGTTTCCATGCCATCATGTAAAAACTGCAAACTTTTCACCAAAATAAAAAATAAATAAAGATAAATTAGTCACAGTTCCTTTAATTGCCACTAACAGAAACTCAGTTCAAGTATCTTTCAAAAGATGACATATGTTAGCTCACATAGATGAATATTTGACATCTTCAGGAATGGCTAGATCCAGGTGCTCAGCAAGGGCAACAAGAAATCCATTCTCTCTCAGATTTGCTTTTTCTCTCTGTTATCTTTGTTCTCCAGCAGACTCTACTCATGCAGTGGTAAAGAGAGCCACCATTGTCTTCAGCTTTGCAATCCCAGTGGAGAAACAGTGCCTCTTTCAACAGAAGTCCCAAAGCTGACTCTCATTGGCTTACTCTGGACAAAGAGATTACTCCTCAACCACTCATTAAGTCCACAGTTAGCCAGTCCTGGGTCATACACCCTCCCCTGGAGTCAGGGACTGAGGTCAATCTCACTTAAACTACATGGATAGAGAGTGGAAGATGGGTGGTTCCCAAAGGAACATTTAGTATTCAGGATGGAGGAGGGATGGTCACCACACCCAGCTAATTTTTTGTATTTTTGGTAGAGATAGAGTTTCACCATGTTGCCCAGGCTGGTCTCAAACTCCTGGGCTCCGGTGAGCCACCCACCTCGGACTCCCAAAATGCTGGGATTACAGGCATAAGCCACTGCACCCAGCTGCAGCTGTCCCCCCAAATATTTCAAGTAGGCATCTACTGAGACTTAATAACTACACAACAACCTTTTGAAATAAGTAGGCTTATTTCCATTTTGTGTATGGGGAAGGTGAGGCACAGACATGTTGACCACCTTGCCCACTATTTTTTTCACACAATCAAAATATAAAGGCTCTGGAATTTGAACCCTGCGCTGTCTGACTCCTAAGTCCCCTTAGAAACCTGCACAGTATTCCATTTCTATGAAGGGGAGGGAAAGAGCTCCTCATATAAGTCACCACACCTCTCAAATCACTTGAAACTCACCAGCGGCCATGACTGTTCCCCCAGGGTAAGTAGGTAGCCAGATTTCACCTCATTCTGCTTCTTTACGGGGCAGAAAAATGGAGCAGAACCAGAACTGGTGACTTGGTAAGGGAACACTCAGAAAGGTAGAGGAAGTGGTGGTGCTACAGCATCCTGCTGCCTCTCATCTCAAAGATCCTTCCACCAAACAAATACCACCCACCTTCAAAAACAGTCGTTGTGGTTGGAACAATATTTGTATAAAAATAACCGACTGATCTTACTCAATCTTGCTCCCTTTCCTTGTCGGGAAAATGTCTGCCATTCTGGTCTAGTCAGTGCAAGAGGGGCTTCCCGTCCGGTGTCCAGCACTGAGGGGTGTCACAGCTGTGGTCAGCCTCCCTCTGTGGCCCCTGAAGCAAGTAGAGAGTACCTTGGACCTTGTGTTGGGACCTGAGCAGGCAGCCATGCTCCCAGGCCCCCAGAAGGTGGGTTCATAGCTCTGCTTAGAGACATTTTGAAAGCCCCATTTGCCTCCAGCTCAGAGGCCCCTGCACCCACCTACAGTCTGGACCCTGATGGGCTTGAATCACAACTCATAACCCACATGCTGAGGGAATCCTGATGAAAGCTCTGAAGGCTCCAGGTCTTGGGGAAGACCAGATGGGCCTGAAAGTCAGTCTCAGCAGAGATGCCCAGGGGCGCATGGGCCCTAGGGAGGCCTGGCTGTCCCAAGCAGGGGCTTGAGTGAAGCAGCTGGTGGAGAACAGGGATGCAGGTGTGAGCCTGGTAACAGGGTGGGCTGGGCAGTGCTCTGCAGAGAGCACCTGCAAACAGTGAGGAGGAGGCTGATGGGCTGGGCCCTCCAGGAATGGGCAAGGCATGGCCCTAATGAATCTGGCTCCAAGCAAACCCCATCCAGCTTAAGCTTGGGGACTGGGAAAGGAGGAGGCCAAGGGGGCAGAGCTGGGATGACACCTCAGGAGTTAGGGTTACCAAGCAACTGAAGAAGAGGCAGGAGCAGGTTCTAGCTGAGTATGCCCCCAGGGGCAGCACCGAGGATGCCTGGGGGATAGTGCTGAGTCAGTGATAAGGGAGAGGGTTGGGGAGGGAGGGCTCACTTTGCCCAGTCAGATTGGGAACCTAGATCCTTGGATTTTAATGATCATATGGGAGACATAAGACAAGATCTTAGACCGAGGAGATAAATATCTGGTTGTATTTTATCCAGTATATTCTTACCTTATAGTGAGATAATATTTAAGAAGATTAAGTCCCCTGTATCGATGGAACTTAATAAAGAGTCCAAACAGACTCTTTGAAAAATTTTAAATGTATGTTAAACTTTCCGTTATGGAACATTTTACCCACTGCCCCCTATCACCTGGATTATCTGGAAGCAAAACCCAGTCATGGAACCATTTCACCCACAAATAGTCCAGTCAGTATCTCTAAATTTAAGAGTTGTTATTCTCAGCCCAGGGCAATTTTGCCCCCTAGGGGAGATTTGGCAATATCTGGAGACCTTTTTTTGTTTGTACAAGGTTGGGGGGAGGGGGTGTGCACCCTAGCGGATAGAAGTCAGGGTGAGACAGGGCTGCTGCGAAACATTCCACAAGGCACAGGCCAGCACCTCATGACAAAGAACTATATGGCTCAAAATAACAATCATGACAAGGTTGAAAACCATGTTTCAGAGTCTAAAAGACAAGAACACACTAAATAGATCACTACAATACTGTTAGCATTCATAAAAACCTAACAATAATTCCTTAATATCATCAATTATCTGATAATATTAAAATTTCCCCAATTGTTCTGTAAATTTAAAAAATTGGGGGTTTAAATCAAGATCCAAATAAGACTCACATATTGCAATTGGATGATATATGTCTTTTTCTTTTTTTCCTGCATCCAATCATCCATTATGGTTGATAGATTTCTTAGGTCTCCTTGAATATACAGGTTCTCATCCCTCTTTTTTCCTTGGAATTTATTTATTATAAAACAGATTTATTTTTAATTGCAAAAGAGTACATGAGTACATTCCTGATATCAAAATTGAAATGCACAGGAGAAGCAAACATTTCCTATCTATAACAGTCCAGGCCAGGCGAGGTGGCTCACGCCTGTAATCCCAGCACATTGGGAGGCTCAGGTGGGAAGATCACAAGGTCAGGAGATGGAGACCATCCTGGTTATTGGTGAAACCCCGTCTCTACTAAAAATACAAAAATTAGCTGGGAATGGTGGCACGTGCCTGTAGTGCCAGCTCCTCAGGAACCTGAGGCAGGAGAATTGCTTGAACCCAGAAGGCAGAGGTTGCAGTGAGCCGAGATCGTGCCACTGCACTGCAGCCTGGGCGACAGAGTGAGACTCTGTCTCAAAAAACAAACAAACAAACAAACAAACAAACAGTCCAATCCCAGTCCTCTCCCCAAAGAACTAATTTATCAAGATTGTGTTTGTATTGATTAAGATTATATTCAACTGACCAGGCATGGTGGCTCACACCTGTTATCCCAGCACTTTGGGAGGCCGAGACAGGCGGATCACCTGAGGTCAGGAGTTTGAGACCAGTCTGACCAATATGGTGAAACCGCATCTCTACTAAAAATACAAAAATTAGCTGGGCATGGTGGCATGCTCCTGTAGTCCCAGTTATTCAGGAGTCTGAGACAGGAGGATTGCTTGAACCTGGGAGGGTGAGGTTACATCGAGCCGAGATTGTGCCACTGCACTCCAGCCTGGGTGACAGAGCAAGACTCCATCTCAGAAAAAAAAAAAATTATATTCAACTACAAGTTTCAACAAATAACAACAAAAGCTTTAATATTATTTATTTTTCAGAAAGATAAGCCAAGGGCTAGGCAGCCCAGGGCTACTATGGTATCTCCATGAAGTTTTTAGAGTACCAAGTTCCTTCTAGCTCCCTGCCCTACCATCTGTGAATGTGGTCCTCATCCTCATGGTCCACAATGACTAATGGAGAACCATCCCTCTTACCTATATTCTAGGTAGCAAGATGGAAAAGTGGAAGGACATAGCTCTCTTTATTAGTTTGCTAAGGACCACAAATTGAGTGACTTATACAACAGAAATACACTTACTGTCTCACAATTCTCACAGTTCTGCAGGCTAGACGTCCAACATCAATGTATCAGGTAGGATTGGTTCCTTCTGAGAACTGTAAGGAAAAATCTGTTCCTTGCCCCTCCCCTAGCTGCTCATGATTGGCTGGAAATCTTTGAGTTTTCTTACCTTGTAAAGCATCACCCCAATCTCTGCCTTGGTCGTCACATGGTGTTCTCCCTGTGTGTGTGTTTCTGTGTCCAATTTTCCCCTTTATATAAAGACACATTTATATTGGATAGGGCCCACCCTCATGACCTCATTTTAACTAATTACATCTGCAAGCACCCTATTCCAAATAAGGTCACATGCTGAGGTACGAGGGATTAGGACTTCTATATATAAATTTTGGGGAGAGACAATTTAACCCATAACACTCTCCCATAACGAGACTTTGTAGAAGTCTCTTACAATTTTTTCTTTATACTTCTTTCGCCAAAATTTAGTCTCGGCCACACCTCGCTGCAAGGGATGCTGGGGAAGGGAGGCTTTCGCGGAGCACATGACCATCCCCTCAAAAGTCAGTTTTTTGTTACCAAAAAGGAAGGAAAAATGGACAGGGCAACTACAGCAATCTGCCATGGAATGTATCTTACCAGACATTTTTATGTATGTTGCACATAACCAAATGACCACAAACTGGGTGGCCTAAAACACCAGAAATTGATTCTCTTGCAGTTTTGGAGCCAGAACTCCAGAATCAAGGTATGGGCGGGGCCACACTTTTTCCAAAGCCTCTACTGGACAATCCACCCTGGCCTCTCCAGCTTCCGGGAACTTTTTTGTTCCTTGGCTTGTGGCTGCATCACTTCAGCCTCTGCCTCCATCTTCACATGGATTTCCCCTCTGTGCCTTCTCCTCTTCTCTCTGTTTGAGACTGGGTCTCGCTCTGTTGCCCAGGCTGGAGTGCAGTGGCGTGAACACTGTGACTTCGATCACCGAGGCTCAAGCAAGTCTCCCACCTCAGCTTTCTGAGTAGCTGGGACCATAGGTGTGTGGCACTGTGCCTGGCTAATTTTTTGTAGAGATGGGATCTCACCGTGTTGCTTGGTCTGGTCTCAAGCGATCCTCCCACCTTGGCCTTCCAAAGTGCTGAGATTACATGTGTGAGCCACTGCACCCAACCCTCTTCTGTTTCTTATAAAGACACTTGTCTTTGGATTTAAGGCCCCCTCACCCCAGGCAATTCGGGATCATCTCATCTCAAGATCCTTTATTTTTACATCAGCAAAGACCTTTTCACTTCATTTTTCTCACACCCAATCACTTCCTGGACCCATCCATGAGTTCCAGGATGCAACCATGTCCTTCATAGTGAGGGGACACCATTCAATGTCCTCCACCCTCCCTGAAGCACCAGATATTTCCAGAAATAGCAAAATATGGCTCTCCACATTGTCCTTGTTCATTTTAATTAGCAATGGCAGATGAAGGGGACTGTGGTAAAACTTTAATGAAATGCTACACACTCTGGGAAGCATAAGTGGATCTAGTTGCCTAGGGCCTGTTTAAAGTTAGAGCAACTCGGAAGGTTCTGCCAAGTGTTGGCATGTGGGTGCCAAGCTGTTTTTGGTAGAATGGTAAGCTATGCTAGCATGTTTTTCAATGTTTACCATGCATTTTAGAGAGATTTCCTCCTAAACGAATTTTCAATTCAGAGCCAGCTCAGGAGAGGGTACAGAAAGATGGAAGGGTAAGAGAAACATTTCCAACGTATCAAAGCTATGAATTGCAGGGCCTCACTTCTTACTTAAAGAGCAAAATGTTGGCTAGGGGTAGTGGTGGAAAGTTCCTGATGCCAGATTTTGGAGGTGGGAGAAAGAAATAGTATCAGCCCTGTACCTGCCACCCTGTTCTTCAACTACTTCAATTTCAGTTTCAGTATTTGCTGAGACCATACTGGGCACTAGGAAGGACTTATTTTCCTCAAGCCTCACAAGCAGCTAGGTGTTAATTACTTTGATCACTTTCCAGATGAGATGCTGTGATTCTAAGAGGTTAAGGTACTTGCACCTGAGATCATGTAGCTGTAAGTGGCTAAAGCAGGAGTTTTGAATGTTTTGTGACTGCTAACTTGGTGCTCTGTCTACCACGGCATGAGAGATGAATATTCCTTTCTGCTTGCTGGTGCCCATCCTGGTGAGGGGGTAGAGAAAGGAGCAGGCTCATCTCCTACCCACCAAGGCTTGCTCCTCCCTCCCATTTGAAAGCAGAACAGGCTGCAGCAGGAGGCATGCAATTGGTGTTTCTGCTGGTCTCCAATCCTAGTGGAAGAAACTGCCTAATTAAAGTCTGCAGCATGCCCAGAAGCTTCCGGGGTTGTTTTCCATGCATTCCCAGAGCCTGATGATACATATTCTTCATGTTTATGTGGCGTGATACACTGTGCTCCATGAGCATGAAGTATTAGTGAGCCAATTTCACCATCTACGCAGCTACAGAGCAACCGGAAGACATCCCTGTTCTAATTTATGAGGGACCAGCATGCACAATCAATAGATGCCCCACAGGTTATTAAAAAGGAGAAAGATGGCTCAGGCAGCCCTGTTTACTAACAGGGAAATGGTCTTCTGGCAGCTTCTGGCCTGCAAGGGATTTACATTTCCTTTTCAGGCCAGAAACAGAGGTGTTCCCTTTTCACCTCAGCCCCAAGCCTGAGAACAGGGGGCTGGTGGAGGCTCAGGCACAATCTGAAAGTGCCCTTCCCTTCCCTGCACTGTAATCTCAGAATGGGGATGTGGCGGGGGCGGGGGGGGGGGGGCTCAGCCCAAAGATTTATAAAGTCCCTTTGTGTTTGGAGGCCCTGGAGAACAATAGCTTTCCAGGATGGGTGTTGAGGTGTAGGAGGTGGGAGTGGGTGACTGGGTGTGAAAACAAAGCAAAAAGGAATAGGCAACTCCTACCAGGCTGGCTGGAGGGGAGGTGGTCTTTGGTCGGCCTGCCAGTCTTTGCAGAAGTCCTTTTATTCGCTGCTTTTGCCTTCTCTTTGTGTTGGGTCCTTTGATTTCAGGAAGCTACAGTTCTTTTGCAGTTTACTTTTTAATAGTTCTAGAGGAAGAGGGTAGAGTGGATTTTAAAATAAAACAGTAACAGCATTGGATTATTTAAGTAGAAGGGAAAGAAGTATTTCCCTTCAGGCCACATTCTGGAGGGCATGATGTGGTCATACAGCAGTTCTCAAAGTTTTTTGTCTGAGGACCCCTTTATTCACTCTTAAAATGTATGTAGGTTAGTGGCAGAAATTTAAAAATATTTGTCAATTTTAAAATCACGATAAACCCACTACATGTTAATATAAATAACTTTTCTTTTTTTTTTTTTTTTTTTTTTTACGACAGAGTCTCACTCTGTCACCCAAGCTAGAGTACAGTGGTGCAATCTTGGCTCACTACAAACTCCGCCTCCTGGGTTCAAACAATTCTCCTGCCTCAGCCTCCTGGGTGGCTCGGATTACAGGCACTGCCGCTGCGCCTGGCTAATTTTTGTATTTTTTTAGAAGAGATGGGTTTCACCATCTTGGCCAGGCTGGTCTCAAACTTCTGACCTCATGATCCACCTGCCTCGGCCTCCCAAAGTGCTGGGATTACAAACATGAACCATTGTGCCCGGCCTAAATAACATCTTTCTATTTTTATTTTATTTTTAGCAAGGTGAACTAGATTTAATTTTTTGAAAAAACAGGTAAACTGATTTCTCTTAAAAAATAAAATAAAATCAGGCTGGACGCAGTGGCTTATGCCTATAATCCCAGCACTTTGGGAGGCTGAGGTGGGTGGATCACCTGAGGTCAGGGATTCGAGACCAGCCTGACCAACATAGAGAACTCTCCTCTCTACTAAAAATACAAAAATTAGCCCGGTGTGGTGTCACACACCTGTAATCCCAGCTACTTGGGAGGCTGAGGCAGGAGAATCACTTGAACCCAGGAGGCAGAGGTTGCAGTTAGCTGAGATCGTGCCATTGCACTCCAGCCTGGACAGTAACAGTGAAACTCCATCTCAATATAAATAAAAAAAATAAAATAAAATAAAATAAAATCTCTGGTCTGTTAAGGTCACTTCAGCTGCTTTTTAAAGTGGCTTTTTTTCTGGAATGATGGAAGTTGTCGCCGGGGGCCTGGGCATGGGGTTCCTGTGCCCCTAGATGGTGGACTTGGAGAAGGAGACCTGCAGGTGGTGATTCTCCCTGAGGTTGTGGTTGTGCAGGTCAATGAGGGCCTGGACTGCCTCCTCCACGGAGCCCATCTGGATCAGCACCATCTTGCAGTCCCTCTAGAAGAAACTGAATCCTTTGATGCCGCCCGCTTGCTGGAGAAGAGGACCCTGAGATCTTACTCCGATACTGAGGACGGGATGTTGGAGGGGTGCAGGGTGGCCGAGGGAGGAATATGTTCTGGAAGTTCTTGGAGCCTGGCCTCTTGAAGTGGTGCAGGGGCGAGTGGCCAACGTCCCTGGTCAGGCCCTGGTCCTCCTGGCCCTTGCGGGGCAGCTGCAGTTCTGGTGCTTTGAGAGCGTGCTGGGGATGGGCTTCCCGTGCAGCTTGTGCTGGTTCAGGTGGCTCATGGCCAGCTGGGCCTGGCTGCTGTCCACCATCTGCACCAGGGTGTTCTTCTTATTGAACAGGATCTGGCTGGGCGCGGTGGCCCACACCTGTAATCCCAGCACTTTGGGAGGCCGAGGCCTTTGGATCACGAGGTCAAGAGATTGAGATCACCCTGGTCAACATGGTCAACATGGTGAAACCCTATCTCAATTTAAAACACATAAATAAATAAAAAGAAAAAAAAAAGAACAGGATCTTCACATGCTGCACATTGCCGTAGACTCCAAAAAGAATAATGACTCTCTCCGGGTTGAGACTGCTGACCAGCAAGGCAGAATTTCCTGCCCCTGCCTGGCCCGAGATGGCGATCTGGCCTGCCGCTGTAGCTGCCGCCGCCGCCAAGGGGATGGCCAGGGGTCCAGGAGCTGCCGCTGAGGGGATGGCCAGGGAGGCCAGGGTTCTGTGGACGTTGGGAAGGGAAAGGCCGAAGGCCGCCACCATGGTCTGGACAGCGAGGGCTGGCTGTCCCGGAGGGCAGGTCTGGGTGTGTAGTCGCGGTCTGGGTGTGTGGTCGTTGTCGTACTTGAGTTGAGGCTGCTGAGCTTGGAGAAGTGGCTGCGCAGCGTGCAGCAGGCCTGGGAGACGTTCTGCCTGTCCAGCCTCAGCTTGGCATGCTGGGCACTCACGGGGTCCGCGTACTGCAGCCGGGCCTGGAACGGGTTGTTCTTGGAGAAGGTGATGGTCTTCAACACTGTGCTGAACTTGGAGAAAATCTGGTGCAGCACATCCAGGGTCACGGAGTAGAAAGGGTTCTCCACGACGACCCGCAGCACGGGGCAAGGTCATTACCATCCCTGTGTCCACGGCCGCCGTCGAGGCAGCCAAGCCAGGTTCCCCGACTGGACCGAGTTGGCGGCCTGCAGGGCTGCCCCGGCCCGCGCCTGGTTGGGAGAGCTGTCGGTCTTCAGCTCCCCGTGGTTGGAGAACTGGATGTAGATGGACTGGCCGCGGGCGTCACCCAGGTGTAGTAGTTCACCGTGGGGTTGGCAGCCTCCTTCCTCCATGTTCCTCTCCATGAAGGCCTGGTTTTTCCCCTTCAGCATCAGGAGACTGGGGATCTTCCCAAAGAGCAGCCCCAGGGAGATGACCTCCCCTTCGGTGATGTCAATGGGGAGCTTCCAGATGTGGATTACTCAGGGGCGTTTCTGATGTCACTTTTGAACTTTTTTTTAAAACCATACATCCTTTTTATTGTTAAGTCATAAAGAGGTATCAACATTAAAAGCAAAAATTACAGGGTAAGACTTAACAAAACTATTAGGAGCGTCAAAGGAAGTGAAAATGGGACTATGCACAGGGAAACATGAATTAATGAACATGGGAAGGACAAGGATGGGGAGAACAGTGAGCATGTGCTGAAGATACTAGAGGAGAGGATCTGGTGAAAAATTTGATCTTAGACAAGCGCCTAGGTAAAGAAATAATGGGATAAGATTTCTAAACCCCACTATGTGCTTTAAGAGTCATCCTCACCATTGGCGCTGTCTGTCATCCTATCCTTCCTCAGCCTCTTTTTCATCATCCTTGATTAACTCCAGCTGGTCATCCCCCATCTTCATTATCATCATCATCATCATCCAGTAGGTCCCCT
Organism: Cacajao melanocephalus; assembly: GCA_963573385.1. Classification (NCBI taxonomy): domain Eukaryota; kingdom Metazoa; phylum Chordata; class Mammalia; order Primates; family Pitheciidae; genus Cacajao; species Cacajao melanocephalus. Next base: position 117,434 of record CAUYLG010074474.1, on the reverse strand, counting down.
CCTCAGCAGAGTCATCTGCACACCCCTCAGACTCCATCTTCACATTAGCCTCATCTTTCTTCACAGAGCTGCTGCTCTGCTCCTCTTCTGACTTATTATTCACCTCTACTGCTTGTTTGCTCTACTATCTATCTGTCATTCTTCACTTCTACTGCTTGTTTTTTCCAGATTTTCCAGGAGATAATCCACTTTTTGTTTTATCTGGGTCAACTCCTTCTTAATGGCCTGAAGGTCATCTCCTTTCAACTTTCCAGACTTGGAAGATCCCCGCTGTCCACTCTTAGAATTGAAGCCACTTTTGCCCCTTCGTGAGGTGTTTCCTGATACATGCTGATGTTTCGAGGGCACTACAGCCCAAGCAATAGGAGGAGGAGGAGGTACACATGCTGTAACTGTACATTCTATCATAATAATCCCATTGAAAGTCACAGTCCAAGACAAAAGAGGAGCAGTATATCTCCACTGCAGATCGTTTCACACCTGCTTTTCCTCAGTTCACTTTTGGCTCTGCAGCCAGGTTAACATCTAAAACCTGGCCAACAATCATTCTGCCATCCTCTCCTACTACAGCAGCTGGGGCATTTCTCTCATTAACATACCGAACGAAGGCAAAGCCCTTATGAACAGAGCAGCCCACAATTTTGCCACACTTGGAAAAGATTGCCTCCACGTCAGATTTCTTGACCACAGGAATGCTGAGATTTCCAGTGAACACACAGGAGTTCATGAAGTGAGGATCTGTCTTGTTGGTTACATTGCTGGCCATTGTGTTTGATGATAAGGTTTCTCACAAAGCCAAAAATGTAGCTGAAGATCAGAAAAATCTCACTCAAGCAAAGTTCCACTAACTTAGATATTTCAAGTGTTTTGTAACCAGGAGCAGGGAGGGAGAAGAGATTCAATTCTGAGTCTCCTACTTTGGGGTTCTACATGGAGAAGCCGACTGCTGCTCGAGGTCGGCAACGTGGCCACAACTTGTCTCTTCCCACTTTTGAACTTCTTGCTGTCATTTCCATTTGCTGCAGAGGCCGAGCTGCTGCTCATGATAAACGGTCCGTTAGTGACACAAGTAGAAAAAAGCTTGTCAGATCCCTGCTTTGTGCCAACGGCTATATCCGGGACAATGCACACAGCGCATGGCACACAGAGCACACCAGCAGGGGACAGGGTGGAGGTGCCAGAATGTTTTAGTTTTTTGAGATGGAGTCTTCCTCTGTCACCCAGGCTGGAGTGCAGTGCAGCCATCTTGGCTCACTGCAACCTCTGCCTCCTGGGTTCAAGTGATTCTCCTGCCTCAGCCTCCTGAGTAGCTGGGATTACGTGTGAGCCACTGCCTGGCCCACATTTCTATTTTTTAAAAATCATATCTCCCAAACAAAATTTTCAGCAAGAAAAATGACATTGTTTTACATTTTTGAAAAAGGCATTGTTTTACAATGTGAAATATTTTGAAATTTTAAAAATGTGCACATTAACAGAAGATAAATGGATTCTCAAATATTTACTTTTGTATTCAGTGTATTGCAATATGTTGTTTGGTCAAAGTATGTGAAGAAAATCCAGCTTCACACAGATATGTAGCTGGAAAAGGGAAGAATACTTAATAGTCCTCTTAGATAATTGTGGATATTCTATTTTGATGGTGTCTTAAAGGTTAGTTTGCAATGTGAAATATGAAATTCTGTCAATGAACTTTTCATATTGTTACATTAAAATCAATTGGTTTGTTGTGCACTTAGAATGGATCTTTTACCCATGCATGATTTTGTAATACAATGCATTCATTGGTCATTGGAAAATATTTGTCTTTGAATTATGCAGGTACTTTAAATGTTGACATATTTTATTTTTATCAGAAAAAAAATCACACTTGTTAATATCACCAATGTATTTCATTAAAAATCCTTGTGTATTGAGAAGCTGTCAAGCTCCACAGTGGTAAACAAAAGTTTTTCCAAATTCTAATTTTTGCTTGAAAGCTCAAATTTTATCATCAGCAACAAATACTATCAGTTGTTTTCCCTGAAGTGACAGGCTCCCTTTGTTCATTTTTAAGAAAATGTCTGCCAAACACTTAGTCTGAAATAGCATTCTTTGTCATTTGTTCTTTCAACCAAAAAAAAAAAAGATGCTCCATGAAAAAAGTGGCTTGTTCAACTTACAACTCAAATAATCGCCTAAGTGTTTTTCCTAGAGATAACTATCATAGTTGGAACACAGCAGAAGTGCTTTATGCATACTTCTCATTTTGTTACACAGTGTCTCAGTCTGTTGTGTGTTTTCATAACAGAATATCACAGATCGGGTAATTTATAAAGAAAAGAAATATATTTTTTACACTTCTGGAGGCTGAGAAGTTAAGGGGCCCGCATCTGGGGAGGGCCTTCTTGTTATGTCATCCCATGGCAGAAGGCAGAAGTGTGAGAGAGCTGCAAATGCAAGGGAAGAAAGGAGGCCGAGTTCCTTCTTTTTATCGGGAACACACCCCTGCGATAAACAACCCACTCCTGCGATATGGCATGAATCCATTGATGAGGGCAGAGCCCTCATGATCGTAGGCACCTCTGCCAAGTCCCATTCTCAACACTGTTACAATGGAGATTAACACAAGAACTTTGGGGGCACACACTAAAAGCATAGCACACAGATTATTTTGAAAATTGTCAGGCCGGGTACGGTGGCTCACGCCTGTAATCCTAGCACTTTGGGAGGCCGAGGCGGGTGGATCACGAGGTCAGGAGTTCAAGACCAGCCTGACCAACATGGTGAAACCTTGTCTCAATTTAAAAAATAAATAAATAAAAGAAAAAAGAAAAAGGAAATTGTCAATATTTAACAGAATTTTTTAAGTAGAGGCAGAGTCTTGAACTCCTGGCCTCAAGTGATCCTGTGACCTCGGCTGAGGCCTCCCAAAGTGCTAGGATTATAGGGGTGAGCCAAGGCACCCAGCCTAAGGGCATTTGTTTAAGTGAAACTGACATTTGCTTTTCCTGCAAGTGTGTGACAGTGATGACTAGTACAGTTGGATGCTCAGGCTTTGGTTCATGCTAAAATGCCAGTAGTTTTACCTGCCATTGGTGCAAATTGTTACAGTGAAAAAGGCAAAATCATCACATTATTATTATGAAAGTAGTTTTGAATTCAGGAATCCCTCAGGAGAATGGCAGGAACCCTCAGGGGTTTATGGATCACACTTTGAGAACAGCTGGTGCAGTGGTTGCTACAAATGACCAAACGTCAGCGACTTCTTACCCCTGCTTTGCCTCAGGCTAGCTCTGTCTTGTGTCTTGGTTTTCTTATTTTTGACATAAGCTGGTTGGATTAAATGATCTCTATCACCTCATTGTCACCTAAGGAACACTGTGGGGCATGGAACAGTCTTTATCATTGACTTCTTAGCATCATTATTTTTCCTGCTTTTCTCTAATATAGCTTGCTCTGTTGAGTTGTCAGGATAAGTAGGAACACACTCTCTTCTTATCCCTTTACAAAAGGGAGGGCAACGGGCTCTCCCGTAGAGCGGGCGCTCTATTGTAGAGAATGAGCTGAATTATCCACCTCTACTGTACTGGGGAGGAGCTTTGACATCCATGTATGCTATTTGAGCACGGTGTCTTTGGTTCCAAATTGTTCCCCAGGGTGGGGGCATTTCAGTTAATGTGTGTGTGGCAGGGAGTTCTTTGTCATGAAATTCAAGCAGGAAAATAGGGGCCAAGCTATAATAATAAGAGAAATACACATTTTTCATGAAAAGTAAAGAAGACCAGACTGAAGGGTTTTCTGAAGAAATCTACATTATTTGGTGGTGGTGATGTACATTTGCCTTCAGATGGAAAGAAGCCGGCGTTCTCCTGCTTCTACTCAGGTGTCAGAATTTGCCTCTTCCCCCTATAGAGCCAGCAAAAGCCTGAGCTAAGGGAAAATGCAGTGATCTCAGCTGGATGCCCAAAGAGACAGATTTTGTGAGGCTCAAGAAGAAGGGACTGGAGGGCTGGGACTGCATTATCCTAAGGGAAGCGGTATGCCTGGGGTGCCTGACAAGGGCCATATGTAAGAGAGGATTGCAGAGAAAAGGAGAACATTCACATAAGATATCACACAAAAGGCAGCACAGAAACACAGCGTCACCTTTATGAATTTTATAAAAAACAAAATGTAGCTAAACAAAGGTACATCTTATTTCCTCCACCTTTGTAAAGCTTTAGAAAAAGTACTTGAACCCTTCAATAGAAGAGTGCCATCTGGTCTGAAGAAGAGAGGTGAGTCAATATGGCAGAAGCTCTTGAAGCCAACCTCCACTTAACCAAATCATCCGGTTAGCAGATGCTCCCCGTTGCCTCTATAGAACCACTAATGCCCACGGTGTGCTAGATACCCAGCTAGTAGAGGTACTTTTGTTCCCATGAATTGAGCTAAGTGCTCACCAGAGGTCAGAGCTATTTGTTCCCAATCCACATCTGCCCATTGTACTTGCAATTCTGATTATGCAATCTAATTATTATGAAGACCAAAGAAATGTGAGTGCTAAAAGAGAGTTTTTGTTCCTATGAAAACTGGAGTTGTATGCTTTGGAAAGATTTGATAAAAACAAGTTACACACAAAAATTGCTGTTAAATTAGTGTGAGAAAGATGTGGTGAAGACTAGCAAAAAAAATCATAAACGTTTTAGGGTAATTCTCAGTAACGTAGGGTAAGACTTGAATTGACTTGTGTGTTTCTCATTCTACTCTAAAGAAACCTAAACTGGAATGTATGGTACATTCGAAAAGAAGGTAAGGTCTGTGAGTGCAGAGACTTTGTGTTGTTCACTGTTGTGTCCTTATCACCTAGATTGTGTCTGGCACATAGTAGGAACACAATACATATTTGTAGAATAAACTCTAGATACAGTTAATGCAAGAAAGATAAGGCAGAACTCCAATTAATAGATACCTGCTCCAAACCATCATTCTCAGCAAACTGACACAAGAACAGAAAGCCAAATACCGTATGTTCTCACTCATAGGTGGGTGTCGAACAAGAAGAACACATAGACTCAGGGAGAGGAACATCACATACTGGGGGCAGTCGGGGGCGGGTAGGGGAGAGACAGTGGGGGGTGCGGAGGGAGGGGAGGGTGGGGAGGGATAACATGGGGAGAAATGCCAGATATAGTATGCACCTAAAGTAAAATAAATAAGAAATCAATTGCATTTCTATATAAAAATAAATAAATAAATACCTGCTCCAAGAAAATGCCTTGATCCTACCTTTAAAGAAAATGGTACCTAAACTTATCTTGATGTGCTTTAAGTTAAAATTGAAAGTTTGAGGTATGCTTTTACCATTTTTCATGGTTCCCCTTTTAAACATTTTTATTTAGTGCACCATCTACTGTCCTGAGCACATTGGACAGCAGGGCTTAGCTTGTATTCAGAAGTGGGAACAGCATCTTGGTTATCTAACAGGCACTGCCCATCCCATCGTGGATTTCCCGACCAGCAGAGGACCACCCAGATCATAAGCTTTAAGGCAGACTCCTCTGATCTCCCCTCTCCAGAAGGTAACTAGAAAAACCTCCTCTAGCTCAGAAAGGAAGAGACCTGATAGGAGGCAGTTTGCATCTCTAGATAGAGATTGGTCCAGTAGATGTAGGCAGGACGGAAAGGCCATCCCTTTGATCCTTCCCTGACCCAGTAAGCTATAGTGGGGATGTGTGTAGGTAACAAGTGCCTCTTCCACTTCAGACTGTGTTCGAGATTTCAACGCAGAGGATCTGAGCTCAAACTCCTATGTACAATTAGCCCTTGAACAACATAGGTTTGAACTTCACAGTCCACTTATACGTAAATTTTTGTTTGCCTCTGCCACCCCAGAGACAAGAAGACCAAACCCTCCACCACACCTAGCTAAATTTTCTAATTTTAGTAGAGATGGGGTTTCACCATGTTGGCCAGGCTGGTCTCAAAAACTCTTGACCTCAGGTGATCCACCCACCTCGGCCACCCAGTGTTGGGATTACAGGCATGAGCCACCGCGTCCAGCCATTTTTAAAATAATTTTTTATTTTTGTAAAGATGGAGACTCACTATGTAGCCCAGGCTGGCCTCAAACTCCTAGACTCAAATGACTCTCCTGCCTTGGCCTCCCAAAGTGCTGTGATTATAGGTGTAAGCCACCATGCAAGGCCTATAATTAATAACATTTTCTTTCCTCTAGCTTACTTTATTGTAAGACTACAGTCTATAAGACATATAAAATATGTGTTAATTGTTGTTTATAATATTGGTAAGGTTTCCAGTCAACAGCAGGCCATTAGTAGTTAAGTTTTGGGGGGTTTAAAGTTATATGTGAATTGTTTACTGCACAGAAGTTGGTGCCCTTGTCCCTGTGTTATTCAAGGGTCAACTATTAATGTATTAACCTTGTGACCTTGAACTAATTAGCACACTTCTCCAAGCCAGAACTTTCTATCTGGTGGGCAGGGTATCACAGGTATGATAAGATATTGATCCTCTCAATGCAAGGCCTAGGGAAGCTAGAACCTCTGGGTTCATTACCTCTGGTGCCAGCAGCCTCACACTTTTTCCATAGTGAGAAATGGGTGTGTGTGTGTGTGAGTGTGTGTGTGTGTGCATATATATGTTTTTTCAATTTCCTGTGTGTATCATGTTGTGGAACAGGTTATGAACACTAAGAGTTGCAGCATTAGCTCCTCAGCTAATAATGGCCATTCTGCCTTTGTGAACAGGTTGTTGAGAGGATCATACGAGATACAGGTGTGAAATGCTGTGAAATCTGTGAGAGTTATAAGGCAGGAGGCCTCGTGACAGACCAAGTGCCTGGTGTTATCTAGCAGCACAGGAGAGTTTGATTCCATTTCTCTAGCCCTAGTTTCTTCACCAGATGCTTGAATCAGTGGAAAAACAAGGTTGGGGGCAGAGGGAGTCAGCACATGGTGATCAAAACATTATCCTTACTTCTAGAAGTAACTCTGATATTAGCATTATCTGTAGGCAAGTGAGCATCCTAACACTATACCCCAATGTCAGGCCAATTTTCCCAGCCAGTCATGGGCAATTCCAGCTATTCCTGTCCTGCAGAGGAAAACGTCTGTACAGAGCAGAAAGCATACTCCCTGTGGGCAGAAAAGAGAAGTGGAGGGGATGGGTCCGTGCATGTCAAGTTTCTTCTTCCACACTTGCCAGTTAGATACCTGATACCTCACTTACCTCTCCTGGGAGGGAGTGAGAGATGGGAAGGAACAGGGGCAGGAGTGTTCCACTAACAGACTAGTAGGTGGAATTCTTCACACAGAAGAATGTACATCAGTTGCACCTGATTGAGATTCGGAAGGAGGCTGTGGTCTGTGTCGTCTGCTGTTTCCTTGCAACATGGGCACAGGGTTATGCAGGTGTCATTCTGGCGTCACACTTGTTGTGGTGGCTTCCCAGTCCCTCCAGCTTTTGTTTGTTTGTTTGTTTTTTTGAGACAGAGTTTCATTCTTGTTGCCCAGGCTGGAGTGCAATGGCATGATCTCGGCTCACTGCAACCTACACCTCCACCCAGGTAATTTTTGTATTTTTAGTAGAGACAGGGTTTCACCATATTGGCCAGGCTGGTCTCAAACTCCTGAACTTGTGATCCAGCTGCCTTGGCCTCCCAAAGTGGTGGGATTACAGGCATGAGCCACCCCACCTGGCCCCTTCCAGCTTCTTGATGGGGACACAAGTAGCAGCTTCTCTAGCAGACATTTCTGCTATGTTCTGCTGGTTACTGCTGTAGACAACCTAGGACCCACTCCTTTAGCCTACCAGTGAATTTTTAAGCACCTAATTTCCTTAATTAAATCCTTTTCCTCTTAGAGTGCTCAAGTGGTGGCTATTATCTGAAATATAACAGTGATGGAGGAGCATTTTATCAGTATTAGCCTTTCCTGGAAACCTTCTCTTTTCCTGTCCCCCACCCCCTTCCTGCGTTGGTTCTTTTCATTTCTTATTGACCAGCATTGGGTCACATACCTATACCTAAAACTATCACTGACCAAGGGAGCACTGTCCTTGTTCAGATCACACTCATCAAATAACCAGTGTGGATGGTGAGCATCCCAGCTTTTCAGACTTATATTTTCTCATCTAGCAGCTTAGGTTCTGCTTATTATTTTGGGACCCCCATGTCTAGGTCTTAGAGAGAATCTTCAGCATTTAAAAGCTAATCTTCCTTCAAGCTACATCTCCAGATTCCTGGGTTCTTCTCTGATTATAATTGAACCTAGCACTCTTCTGTAACACAATAAATATCTGTTGAATAATAACAATTGGGAGATCTGTTATTATGAACTGCACAATAAATATCTGTTGAGTTGAGTGGATTTAACTTCGGAGTCTGGCCGTTTCAGAGGCAGCCCTGGGTTACCCTGGGTTACCACTGATGGAGAGTAGGCCACAAAGCCATTACACCTCAGCTATAGGCTGCTCAAGTCCATGCCTTGGAATGGCAGCAGGAAGGTTATTGCCACACCCTTGCCTCCAACTCATTACCTGAAAAAGAACAAAGACTTCTAGATGCCCTTGAAGAAAGAAGAGTGCCATGTTCGCTGCAGTCACCTAGGCTTTCTTTCTGGAGTAATCAGGCCTCACCTCCTTCCACAGTCTGACACAGTGATAACATTTTTTAAGGATTGTAGTGGTTTGGGTTAAATTACCTTTCCTCTTGGAGCTTCAGATAAAATCAGTGAATATATATTGAGTATCTGCTTCATGCAAAGATTGCACGGGCTATAGAGTACACATCTTGTTTCTTATCCCCAAGTGGCTTATCATCTAATGGAGCAGAGGGCATGTATTAACAATGCTTTTTCTTATTTGTTTTTCACTACTCAGGTCATTAAAGGAATATCTAAAATTCATATTTCTGATTTATTTGAATGTGTGCATATGGGGAGATAGGACTTTTACTTCAGTGCATAAAAATTTTATACTGCAATCTGTTTTTTGAGGGTGGGGAGACACAGTCTCACTCTGTTGCACCAGCCGGAATGCAGTGGAATAATCACGGCTCACTGCAACCTCTGCCACCTGGGCTCAAACAATCCTCCTGCCTCAGCCTCTTAAGTAGCTGGGACTACAGGTGCATGACACCATGCAGGCCCAGCTAATTTTTTTGTACAGATGAGGTCTCACTATTGCCCAGGCTGGTCTCAAACATTTGGACTCAAGCAATCCTCCCACTTCAGCCTCCCACAGTGCTGCTATTACAGGCGTGAGCTACCACACTCAACCTATAATCTTTTAAGTCTTTTTCTAGAAACTGAAAGAGATTTACTGATCATGGCCCCTTTGGGAACCTCTCTGCTTGGAAGAAAAGGACTATGGTTTTTTGTTGTTGTTGTTGTTTTGGGGTTTTCTTTTTTTTTTGAGACAGAGTCTCCTTCTGTCACCCAGGCTGGAGTGCAATGGCACAATCTCGGCTCATTGCAACCTCCTACTCCCAGATTCAAGCAATTCTGCTGCCTCAGCCTCCTGAGTAGTTGGGGTTACAGGCGCACGCCACCACACCCGGCTAATTTTTGTATTTTTAGTAGAGGCAAGTTTACACCATGTTGATCAGGCTGGTCTTGAACTCCTGACCTCGTGATCCACCCACCTGGGCCTCCAAAAGTGCTGGGATGACAAGCGTGAGCCACCACGCTTGGCTCATGACTGTTTTTTTTTTAATCTTTTTTTTTTTTTTTAGTAGCTAACCCAGCTGAACTGTAAAGTCATACAGGCAGGGAGTTGATGATGTCACTCACTTGTGTATTTGCAATTGCCAAGCCCATTTTTGTTAGATGCCTGACAAATGCTAACAGATCTAGGGAAGAGTGAAGGAAGCGGTGCCACAGTCCAAGAGGAAATGCTCAATGTATTTTAAGTAAGGGACGCTCATCTACCTTGACCAGGGATCTCTCCTTGCCACACACCCTTTCAGCCACGCTCAGCCACTGCGCCTGTTTCTACAGCATTAGCAGCTTCCGCAAACACTGCAAACCCTTTCAGGACCTCCCACCTACGAAAATTAATTCCTGTAAAAACAAGACAAAAAGGCAAGTTGAAGGAGAAACAGGACCTTCAAAATTCTTTAAGTCAGTATAAGAATTTTTTAAAGTAAGAATATCACTGTATTTATTTTCCTACTGGTAATTTTTCTTTTTTTTTCTTTTTCAGCTTTTATTTTAGATTCAGGGGCATGTGCAGGTTTGGTACCTGGGTAGATTGCATGAGGCTGAGGTTTGGGGTATGAACAGGTAATTTTCCTATAGCTTCAACATTTTCTCCTCAAAATGAAAAAAACACCACTAAAAAATCCCAGCCAGGTGTGGTGGCTCACACCTATTATCCCACTGCTTTAGGAGGCCAGGGTGGGAGGACCACTTGAGCCCAGGGATTCAAGGCCAGCACGGGCAACACAGTGAGCCCTTACCTTTACAAAAAATAAAGTCAGCCAAGCATGATGGTGCCTACCTGTAGACTCAGCTACTCGAGAGGCTGAGGTTGGAGGATTGCTTGAGCTAGGGAGGTCAAGGCTGCAGTGAGCCATGATTGAACTCCAGCCAGAGCAACAGAGTGAGGCCCTGTCTTAAAAAAAACAAATGTTTGCATTTCTGAACGGCCAGCGTCTCCTTGGATCTGCAGCTAGGCTCACCATATTCCAGCCTTGGCACAATCTTCTGTGTAGTTTTAGCCTTCTTCCAGAAAATCAGTTTTGTCTGTCCACCGTAGCCACTCTGCTTCCCATCACAGTGCATCTTCCCCTGGGCAAAGCAGGAATCCTTGACCTTATATTGGGCACTCTGTAAGGCTGATGCTTGCCACACTTCTTACAGAAAGCTCTTCTGGCTTTAGGCACACTGACCATCTTTGCAGTAGAGCTATCTACACAATGAAAACAGGAAGTTTGGGGTCTGTAATTCTTGCTTCACCTGCCTGGTGCCTAACAGGAAAGGGAGGAATCAATACTCTGGTTTTAAAGGCATTTCATCTGATAAGCTCCCGGCCCAAGGCATGACAATTAATTTCTGTAGATAATAAAACCTCTCAGGGTCAATGAGGAGACATCCTTAATATCTAAGTGTGTGATTCATGCAGCATAGAATGAACAGTGTCTAAACATTTGTTATAGGCCAAATTGTGTCCCCATAAAATTCATATGTTGAAGTCCTAACCTGCATTACCTCAGAATGTAACTGTATTTGGAGATAAGTTCTTTAAAGGCATGACTAAGTGAAAATGAGTTCTTCTTTTTTTCTTTTTTTTTTTTTAAGACAGAGTCTCACTCTGTCACCAGGCTGGAGTTCAGTGGCGCAATCTCGGCTCACTGCAACCTCTACCTCCTGGGTTTAAGCGATTCTTCTGCCTCAGCCTCCCAAGTAGCTGGGACTACAGGCGCATGCCACCACACCTGGCTAATTTTTGTATTTTTAGTAGAGACAGGGGCGTCACCGTATTGGTCAGGCTGGTCACGAACTCCTGACCCCGCGATCTGCCTGCCTCAGCCTCTCAAAGTGCTGGGATTACAGGCATAAGCCACTGCACCTGGCTAAAAATGAGTTCTTTAGAGTGGGCCCAAAAACAATATGATTAGTATCCTTATAAGAAGAGGAAATTTGGACAGAGAGAGAGACAACAGGCATGTCCGCAGGCACAGATTAAAGACCCATGGGATCCCAGTGAGAAGGCCGCCATCTGCATGCCAAGGAGAGGCCTCAGAACAAACCAAACCTGACCACGCTTTGAGCTTGGACTTTTAGCCTCCAGAACTGTGAGTGAATACATTTCTGTTGTTTAAGCCCCCTCATCTGTGGTATTTTGTTACAGCATCCCTAGCAAACTCATTCCACATTTATTACAGAATTCTTCATTGTCGTGTTACCACAAAGATGTGTTTGTGCAGTGCTCTCGTTGTACTTACTGGGCGCTGTGTAATTGAGATTACAGAACAAAGCACAACTGACCGATAATGTAAGGGATCAGGTTTTGCTAGAGGGCAGTTGGCAAGACTTCATGAAGTCTCGGGAAATTGTATACTCCTTCACACCTAGAGCTAATTTTTTAACTCCAGAAATGATTCCTTTAAATGTTTCTATTTATCTGTTCACTCCCATATCCTCTTCTCTCCCCACTTCGCCACCCTTCCACTTTCCCCATCACCCAGTCCACACACACACACACCCGCCAACACATCCATGTGCCCTTGAGCAGGCCCTGATATTCATTTCTGCCTCTGCCTAATAAAAAATAAAATAGTTGCTGTATTCTGTTTTGGTTTGTTTTCCTAAAGCTTTATGCAGATTCCTGCAACCAAAAGTTGACACAAGTTTGAAAACCTGTTGGTGAGAGTGAGATTTTCTACTTGACTTCAAATCAGTCAGGGAAGATGGGTTCAGCAAACCAGGCAGTTACCCTGAGGTGTCAGGAAAGGTTTTTATTAGGGGAGGAAAACTACCTGCAAGGCTTGGTTGGGAATCCACTGTGTCTACAGGGCAAAGAAGCACAGTGAATGCAGCTCTGGCGAGGACTATATATCAGATAGGAGCAGAGAGAGAGAGTCTCCTGAGGCTGGGGGTCCAGAAAAGTCCCGGGTTAGGGTCTACAGCAGTCTGTCTCCCATCTGGGGTACTGTGATGTCAGCTCTCTCATATAGGAAAGTAGATTAGGCTCTAGGAGGCCAAAGTAAGTCACTTAACTCCCGATCTGAACTGTAAAAAGTTCAACTTCCTGAACAATAAAATAAGATTAGACTAGATGAGTCACTTGAAGTTTTTTTTTTTTTTTAACTGTGAAAAGAACTTTAGTTGAGCAAAAGTTCATACTAAAAACAAAAAAACACACAACAGGCTGGCCTAGCTCAGGGGCGGGGACAATGGGCAGAGAGCCTCACCTGTTCTCACCTTGCCTGTCACTCCTCCTCCTCTAGCAGTAACTAAGGATTCTCAGTGGATCCCCTTGTCTGAAACCCAGGGTGAAAAGCACTAGATCTGATTATTTCTAAGATCTGGGCAACAATGGGCTTTGGGGGAAAGGGTACTAATTTATAGTGTCCGCTGATTTCAGTGATGTAAATAGTACCACCATAGCTAAATTCAAGCTTATCAAAAACATCACTGAATGCAGAGTTGTCCATGGAATTGCATATCATATTATAAAGTAATTATAAAGTAATAGGGTTTCTTTTTCTTTGTTTTTTGTTTTTTTGAGATGGAGTCTCACTCTGTCGTCCAGGCTGGAGTGCAGTGGCGATAGCTTGACTCACTCCAAACTCCACCTCCCAGGTTCAAGTGATTCTCCTGCCTCAGCCTCCCGAATAGATGGGACTACAAGAACCTGCCACCACACCTGGCTACATCTGTATTTTTAGTAGAGGCAGTATTTTGCCATGTTGCCCAGGCTGGTCTCAAACCCCTGACCTCAAGTGATCCACCCGCCTCAGCCTCCCAGAGTGCTAGGATTACAGGCGTGAGCCACTGTGCCTGACTAAAATAATGAGTTTTGAATATTTATTACTTTGTTTTTAATATGGTTTGATTGTAAGTTTATGTAATTCAATTTTTTTAGAATGGCTGTGTTTAACAATCAGCTTACAAAATTCCTGAAAATTTAGCAATCGGTTCTTGCAAACTGGTATCCAGGATACCACTCACTATCAAGGACATTTTTAGCTCCAACCTTCTAAATGTTTATACTGAGGAATAAGCCATTTGAAACCAGGAAGGGCCAAGTGGGAATAATCCTAGGGATTTTGAGGGTGCGCTGAGGAGGAAAAAACAAAATAAGACATGTTTTCAGTGTAACATCCAGCACAAAGAAGAGAACTTGGCAAAAAACAGGCGCCCAGTCAGTGAATGACAGGATGTCTCAATGAGGCAATGGCTCAACCCTCACTCAGTAGTGGGCTCTGTACTTTGAGTTATTTTTTTCAGTTAATACTAGAGTAGGTTTATACTCATCCAGCCACATTCTGTCATCCAGCCTTCCAGTGGGCCAGGGAGCACCAACTGTGCTGATACTTGTGGCAAAAAGTATCAGCAATGCACAAGTTAGTGTGTTAACTAACCGTACAGAGGCTGCGACAAGGACTTCGGCCAATGACCCAAGCTGGTCCCAGTGGATAACTCAGCCAGGCCAAGAGGCCCACACGGGCTCTAGCCAGATCTCCAGGCCACGTGATCATCCGCGATGGGTGCGTATGATCTTACTGTGTCTTGTCACTCTTCCTGGCTGCTATCTTCCTTCTGGTAGGATCAGTGTTTAATTCATATTTTAGTGATTCCATTCTTCCCGGAGTTTTTGAAAATAGCATGGGTGTTCACTAACCAAGTAGTTAAGAGCATGGATTCTGAGCCAGACTCTGGGACCAAAAATTGTAGTTCTATTGCTTCCTAGCTGTGTAACCTTGGGCAAGCTGCTTAACTTCTCTTGCCTTAACTTTTCTTGGGTCTCAATTTCATCCTCTATAAAATATGAATAATAAAAGTACCTACTTCACAGCAATACTGGGAAGATTAAATGAGTTTTATATATACTGAGTACTTAGAACAATGTCTGGCACATAGAATATGCTATTTAAATGTCAGCGATTATTACATAATATATATTATTATTATGCAATAGATGAATTAATGCAGGTATCCAAATACATGGGGGAAAAGAGCCTGAATGGTTGTGTAATGGTATTCTTCTGGAAAACAAGGCCAAGTATGGATTTATAATAGGTATAATACAAAAATAGCAATAATGTTGACTATATATCTGAAATATAATTACTGGATTTTTAAAATGCATTTTATAAGCATTATTTTACTAACTCCTCATAAAAATCCTATTAAGAAGGAACTACCATTCTCTGTATTACACAAATAAGAAAAGTGAGGCTTGTGGACGTAACTGCTATGATCTAAAGGTTTGTGTCCTCCCCAGATTCACATGTTAAAATCTAATCCCCAAAACGATGGTATTTAGAAAAGGGACCGTTGGGAGGTAAGATTAGTGCTGTCATAAAGAGACCCCAGGCTGGTGGCAGTAGTTCATGCCTGTAGTCTCATCACTTTGGGAGACAGAGGCAAGAGGATCGCTTGAGCCCAGGAGTTTGAGAACAGCCTGGGCAACATAAGGAGTTCCCGTCTCCACACTGAATTTAAAAATTAGCCAGGTGTGGTGGCATGTACCTGTGGTCCCAGCTATTTGGGAGGCTGAGGTGGGAGGACTGCTTGAGCCCAGGAGGTTGAAGCTGCAGTGAGCTATGATCATGCCACTGCACTCTCAGCTGGATGACAGAGCAAGACCCTGCCTCAAACAAACAAACAAAAAAGGGACCCCAGAGAGACTCCCTCACTCCTTCCACAATGTGAGGACACAGTGAGAAGGCAGCTGTCTGTGAACCAGGAAGCAAGCCCTCACCAGACACCAAATCTGCTGGCACCTTGATCTTGAACTTCCCAGCCACCAGAACCATGAAAATAAATTTCTGTTGTTTCTAAGCTACCCAGTCTACTTTCTCAACATCACATAGTCAATGACTCAAATATATGTCCTATTGACTCCAGCACTTGTGCTCTTAACTACTAGCCTATACAGCTATATCCATAGCCCCAGCAGCCAGCTCCTGGCCGCCAGCCCACCAGTCATCTCTTCTCTCCACCTATCCTTCCAGGTCCATCCAAGACTTACCTCTTTTCTGAAGACTTCTCAGACTTCCCCTCGGTAGGAAGCTTCCAGCTCTTCCCTCTTCCATATACTATGTGCCCCCTTCTCCTGTCTGTGAGTATGTTACCTTAGACTCCCTTTGTCTATGTCACACACAGGCTCTTTCTTTCTCCCCTTTGAGAAATAAGGTTTTTCCAAGTCAGAGGTGTTGTTTCTCTTTTGTTTCTATCTTTGTAGCACCAAAACATCCCAGTAATAGTGATTGTTACCAATTGCTGGGCACCAAGTGCTTTACATGCATTATTTTCCTTAATTCTTACAATAATCCTGTTCTCCTATTAGGCAGACACAATTTCTGTCCCCATTTTCCAGATGAGGAAACTGAGGCTAGAAGAGGTTAAATGACTTGCAGCAGTTAGCTGAGGATCAGAGCCAGGATTTAAACCCAGGTCTGTTTAATCTCAAGCTCACATTCTTAATCATATCTGTTTTTAATCATGTTTGATGCTTAAATATACCCTAGAGAGGGAACGAGTCTTAGCCTCGACCAAACCTCCTACAGCCATAAAGGCCTTGCAAAAATAAATAAATAAATAAACAAGTGAGAAAAAAGGATGTTTGGACACTTTGCAAGATCTAGGTTTAATTCATGACCAGGCTAAGACGCTACCCCCAAGCCCCATGACACTGTCAATCCCTGCATAAACCTGCCCTGTGTATTGTTCAGAGTTCTCCAGAGACTGTGCCCAAGTGTTGTGCGCACTCAAGACTGCTAGCCCAAGTGTCAGAGACTTTAAAATGAGAATAATGGGAAATTTAGCTGAGTAGAACCAAGTCCTATTCTAACCAAGCACCTTCAACTTCTCACAGTCACGTGGGCACAGTGGTGAAGAGCGGAGGGTAGAGAGCTGATGTTAGCTAAGAAACGTGCAAGCTATTTGCATGGAAGAGAGGACACAACCTCTACCTTCAGGGTGCCTCCTGTCTGCTCAAGGATGCTCAACCCCTTTAAGACTGTCTACAAAGCAACTCATTAGTGAATGCAAATGTGTAACAGCAAAGAGCACAGAGAAGAGAGAGGCTGAGGGGGTGTGAAGTTAAAAGGAGTGCTTAGAATGCAGTAGAACCCTTCAGGGAAAGTTTCTAGACATGGCAACAACTAGATTTTACAAAAATTAAAAATAATGTTTCTTGGTACAAATGCAATACATGCCCATGACAAACAAATCAGAAAACAGAGACAAGCAAAGAAAGGAAATAAAAAAATCCCCACCTACAATCTCACCCACCCAAAGACAACTTCTGTCCACACACTCAACACCTTGACAACCAGAATTTGCAGGAGGGAATGTGCAGAGCTGGAGCATATGTCAGGGGTAGGGGTGTGTGTGTGTGTGTGTGTGTGTGTGTGTGTGTGTGTGTGGTGTCTGCATGCATCTGTGTGTCTGTGTCTATCTGTGGCTGGACAGGAGGGGGCTGGCAGTTTTGCATTTTGGTTTGTGCTTGGGAATAGTGATAATAAATTTATTTGAAGGAATCAGAAAGAAGAGAGTTGAAGAAAAGGAGGACTAATAGAAAATCCTCTCAGAATAGGGAGAAATTTGAAGGAGGCAGTAGTACCAGGGAATTTAGCTGAATAGTGACACAAAATAATCAAAATAGGCTGGGTGTGGTGGTTCACGCCTGAAATCCCAGCACTTTGGGAGGCCGAGGCGGGCAGATGACTTGAGGCCAGGAGTTAGAGACCAGTCTGGGCAACATGGTGAAACCCTGTCTCTACTAAAAATACAAAAATTAGCTGGGTGTGGTGGCAGGTGCCTGTAATCCCAGCTACTTAGGAGTCTGAATCAAGAGAATCTCTTGAACCCCGGAAGTGGAAGTTGCAGTGAGCCAAGATCCCACCACTGCACTCCAGCCTGGGTGACAGAGTGACTCAGTCTCAAAAAAATAAAATAAAATAATCATAATAGCAATAACAGTTAACCTTTTTGAGTGCTTACCATATATAAGACATTGTGCTAAGTACTTTCCATCTTTTATTTTAATCCTCACAACTACTCTATGAAGTAGATACTCTTATCCCTATTTTACAGAGGATAAGAGCTTTGCTCAAACTCACATAGTAAGTGGAAATACACTGATACTTCTTATAGTCTGCTCTGTAGGCTATCTGCATCAGAATGCTCTAAGGTGTTTGTTACAAATGCAGTCTTTGGTTGTAACCTGAAGTGTCTGATTCAGCAAGTCTAGGTGTGGCCAAGGGCATTTGGTCCTAACCTTGTTATAGGACCAACAAGTTTGTGTGCCCGCTGCACAGTAACAGGCCAGTACACTAAGACAGCAGGGTTTGCAGCAGAGAATGAGTTTGACAATCACAGGGCACTGAGCAAGGAGGTGGGAAGGAGACTCTCAAATACATCTCTCCAAGGAGCAAAGAAAGGAAACTCGCAAATACATCTCTCCAAGGAGTTTTGAGGTGAGATTTTTAAGGAGATTGTGAAGTACCAAGAGGCTGGAAAATTAGGGTCATTGATTGGTCAGGGCAAAGGGGATAAAATCATCAGAAGGTAGAAACAACATTCTTTACTGAGTCAGCTCCTGTGGGGTCCTTCAGATTAGCTGGTGTCAATAGTCTCACGAGTATGCAAGACCTCAAAGAATGTCTCAAATGGAAAACATAATGTTTCATAATGCCTAAGGTGTTATCTCTATAGCTGTTTAGGGAACCTATTGTTTAGGGTCTATGCGATTCTAAGATAACAGGTAAACAGCTATGTGGAAGCAGGTCAGGAGTAAGCTGAACTAATGACTATGAGTATGCTGAGTATGCTGTAAACTTGGCTTATTTTCATTTCTCCCCTGCCTTCTTCCCTGATTAATTTTATAAAGTTTATAGGGATGGTTTCGACCTGAAGTGTCTAATTCAGCAAGTATAGGTGGGGGCAAAGGCATTTGTAACTTTTTTACTTTATTTCATTTTTTTGAGATGAAGTTTTGCTCTTGTTGCCCAGGCTGGAGTGCAATGGCACAATCTCGGCTCACTGCAACCTCTGCCTCCCAGGTTCAAGCGATTCTCCTGCCTCAGCCTCCCAAGTAGTTGGGATTACAGGCATGCCACCATGCCCTCCTAATTTTGTGTGTTTAGTAGAGGCAGGGTTTCATCATGTTGGCCAGGCTGGACTCAAGCTCCTTACCTCAGATGATCCACCTGCCTTGGCCTTCCAAAGTACTGGGATTACAGGTGTGAGCCACCACACCCAGTCGACATTTGTAACTTTAATAGCTCTCCAGTGATGTTCTGTCCATCCAAGTTTGAGGGCCACTGATCTCGGATGATGGAAGGACGAACTGGCATAAGGAGTCATCAGAGGTCAGGAGGAGCTACACCTCTGGCCGTAGACCATTGGCCTGCACTTTTCTGACCTTAATTATGCTGAACTTTGACACTTTAGCCTCCACAGGCCCTTTTGCAGTTGGGGGACTTGCCTTTGGGTGGAGATCGCTTGGTGCCTCTTGCATTTGGCTCTCTCACAACTGCTCTTAGATGTTTGAACACAAGAGAATAATTAAATAGGGTCATGAGTGCTTGGTCAGCAGCTAGTCAGGTGTGCCCCTCACTGGCAACAGTGAGGCCAGTATGGGCAGCTGCAGGCCCTGGGGTCTGGAAGGAGACTGGAGCTGACAATCTGAGATGGGTGTGGGGATGGAACCTGAGTGGACTGGAGTAAAACCTGGTTTGGGCTGAGGGTCCAAATCATGGAGTCAAGGGAACGACCAGGAGCAAGGTCAAGGATGAGAAACTTGGAGGTGTGGATCACGGAGTAAACAGCTGCTTTTGGGGTAACTTTGATGCCTTTCAACTAGAGCATATCCCAGTTTGCCTCCAAAGTCCCAAGTTTTTTTTTTTTTTTTTTTACAGAGGGTTGTTCGGTCGCCAGGCTGGAGTGCAGTGGTGCGATCTCGGCTCACTGCAACCTCCGCCTCCCTGGTTCTGGTTCAAGCAATTCCCTTGCCTCAGCCTCCTGAGTAGCTGGAACTACTACAGGCATGTGCCACCACACCTGGCTAATTTTTTTTTTTTTTTGTATTTTAGAAGAGATGGGGTTTCACCATGTTGGTCAGGAAGATCTCAATCTCCGGACCTCGTGATCCGCCTGCCTCGGCCTCCCAAAGTGCTGGAATTACAGACGTGAGCCACTGCACCCGGCCAAGTCTCAAGTATTTTATCAGCACTTTCTTCAAGGTGGGCAGCTCCCCTCACTATCTCCACTGCCCCACTCCCCTGAAGACCATGTAGCCAGCCTGTACCTAGTGGAGGGGAAGGGACAAGATCACTGCACTAGAATCCAGGGTATCATCTTAGTTGTGGCTCTGATTCTTCCTTCTAAAACGGCAGGTCATCTAACCTTGCTGACTCACAATTTCCATACCTGGGAAATGGGTACAGTCAAAGAATCTCATAAAGCTAAAGAAATAATGTATTCTGAATTATAGAGTGCTATACACATGTAATGACCTGCAGCATGGTTGAGGATTTTAAGGCAGCCTCAGATTATAAGATTAATTAGTTATTAAACCAATCAAAACAATAGGAGACAAAAGACCCCAGACTTGTTTACTTGAAGATTATCTCCAGGCTGAAATGTTTTGGTCAGAAAGTCACAAATGAGCATGCTCGGAAGGTACCTGTAAACTGGGAAATGCCCAGGGCTTCTGAGTAACCCACAGTCCCATTTCCCTTAACCAGTGCTCTCAGGATGCCGATAAAAAACTGAGCAAGAGCCCAGCTCAAGATCTGAGATCTGTGGACTCTACACACCCTTCATTGTCCTTGGATCCGATAGCCCAACATGCAAGAGAGAGTAGGCATCTGCAGGAAGGATGAGGTATGCTGGCCCCACAGGCAGCAAGGACAGGTAAATCATTCAAAAGCACTACGAGGCAACCAGGATCAAGGGGCAGCACCCAGAGATCAGGGTGATAAGGGAGGGCCAAGAGAAATAAGGAAGCTTGGTTGTCCCTCCTTATAGCTTCAGGTGACCTTAGTCAAGTCTCCTGGCCTCTTTTATCCTCTGGGCCCTTAACTGTGAGAGCAGGGAGTTGGTCTCAATGATTTCAAAGGTCCTTTCAGCTCTGGATGGGAAGATACTATCTAAATCCAAGCTGCATCAACATCTGCTGCTCATATTTACCTCTGAGCCAAGTCCAGAAGCCCAGGAGTCCCAGTGCCACCTGCAGGGCTGTGGCAGATACAAGCTGCAGGGGACCACCAGGGCTGAATGGAGGGTGGGCTCCATGGAGGAGGCTGGGCTGGGCTGTCAGGGCCTCCTTCCTACAGAGCAACTCAAAGACTTTTCCCACAGGATCTCATTTGATCCTTCTCACTCCCTCGTGAGATTAGGAGGTATCATAGGCCTCCACGCATGACCATAGGCACAGCGAGAAGGCTTCTGGAATTGAAAAAGTATTTTTAAGGACACCCCAGGACTTGAGAAAGGAAAGAGGCAGCCAGGTCCCAAGGCTCTCAGGCTGCCAGGCAGGTTTTGGACGTTTGCAGGAAAGCTTCCCTAGCACTGCTCTGCTCCCACCTTCTTTCTCCTAGACTCCTTGCCCCACTCTCATTGGCTGGCTGGCTGCCACTCAGCATGGAGTCAGCCCTCCTATTGTGCTCCCCTGTGCACCGCTGGGGCACCTGTGACAAGACAATTAAGATATTAATTTGTTTACTGTGTTTTTCCATTGCCGTCTTTTCCCAAGCAGGTACTGTGGTCGGGTGTTTTGTTTTTTTCTTGCCTTACGAATCCTTGCAGGACAGAAAGCAGAGCTGCTTGAAGATAACAAATATTCATGCCTTGGGTAAAAGCCCTGGCTCCTGATGAGATGATGCAGATACCCAGAGAGAGAAAAGAGGGAGGGGGACAGAGAGAGAAAGACAGAGGAGAGTCCTCAGAGAGCAGAAAGATAGAAAACCTCAACTAAACAGAAAACTTTTCTCACTGAAAGAATAGAGCCCATTCCAGAGCCCCTGGAAACATTCAGATCTCCGGGAGCTTTTAGGCCTTGGGCATTGAGTCTCCAGTCTCACCAACAATTCCTGGGCCCTATGTATGACTCAGCAACAGCAAAATCAACAAACCAGAAGGGATGTGAGGCATCAAAGGAAAACTTAAGGGCAAACTACTGGCTGATGACTGGTGGGGAGGCCCCCACACTTTTGTCCAATTAGGCACAATATTCAGGGGAGAGGTTGCACTCCCAGAATGACAGATTAATAATCTGCCCACTGAACAGGACTTGGGGTTCAAGGTTAAATTTATTTTTATTTAAAAGAGTCCAGGTGCAGTGACTCATGCATGTAATCTCAGCACTTTAGGAGGCTGAGGAGGGCAGATCACCTGAGATCAGGAGTTCAAGACCAGCTTGGCCAAAATAGTGAAACCCTGTCTCTACTAAAAATACAAAAATTAGCTGGACATGGTGGCACACATCTACAGTCCCAACTACTTGGGAGGCTGAGGCAGGAGAATTTCTTGAACCTGGGAGGCGGAGATTGCAATGAGCTGAGATCATGCCATTGCACTCCAGCCTGGATGACAGAGCAAAACTCCATCTCAAAAAAAATAAATAAATAATAAAAAACAGAGAAATACAAACAAAAGACAGAGAAATCCAATCTTCCTAGCTCACCTGGGTTGTAGTGTAAGAGTGTCCCCTGATATGTATAGAAGAATGAATTACCCCTTTGTCCTGGTCTCACCAGCCTGTGAATATACCAGTTATACCTCCTTAATATCCAAATATTATGAGCTCTAAGCTCCTACCAGTTAATGTAAGACATCTAGTCCCATACTCTGTTGGTTAGGATGCCTTAGCCATAAGTAATAGAAAACACAGATTCAAACATGTAAGGAAATGTGTTATCTCACGCAGTAGTCTAGAAGTAGTGGGTTCCAGGTGTGGTACGATGAGTGGCTCAAGTGTCCTCAGGGAGCCCAGGAGCCTTCATTTCTCTGCTTTTCTCTCCTCAGGACATTGGCTTTTTCTTCCAGCTGGCTCCCTTTGTGGCAACATGATGCCTGCACCAGACGCAATAACATGCAGAAAAAGAAAGCTTTCACGCTTTTTAGAAGCGTGGAAGCTTTTACCAGCAGTCTCCTGTAGAATCTTCTTTATGTACCATTGGCCAGAATTGGGTACATGCCCATTCTTTAGCTAGTCCCTGCCAAGGGGAATGGGATTATCATGGTTGATTTAAAAGGAAGCTAAAGAGTCAACCTCAAAGAACATTTCAAAGTACTTCCACCTCCCAAATACAGACTTGCTCACTGCGAGTTCACAGACACCTTCTCCCCAATGGTTGAGTTAGGTTCCCTCTTCATTTATGTTGAATTCTCTCTTTAGGGCCCTAGTGTCCCTTTCTTATAGCCTGAAAGACTCTCATGCTTATCAGTTTATGAATCACAAATGTGAATGCAGCTCAAGATTTTTTCCCCAGGTCCGTCTCACAGTGGGTCCAGTGGATCCCCGAAGCCATCCTGTGGTTATTTCCCCAGTTCCAGAACGCATAATTGAAATAGATACGCTCGGCAGCTGGCAGAATCCCCACAGTGGTTCCCTGACCTGTGGGGTGAAGGCTATCCTGTTGGGAAAGGCCAAGTGGAAGACACTAGAACTGCCTCTACCTAGGAAAAGAGTAAGCCAAAAGCAATACTGACTTCCCAGAGGGACTGCAGAGAGGAAGGGGTGGCAATTCCCACCACATTCTTATTCCACATGCCTACTTGGCTTGTGCAAAAGAGAGATGGAGAATGACAGTGGATTACTATCAACTTAACCAGGTGATGACTCCCACTGCAGCTGCTGTACTAGATGTGGTTTTATTGCTGTTGTGGTTTCATTTCAGATGTGGTTTCATTCAGTGAGATTTCTAGGGGTCCAGTGGTATGGGGCATGTCAAGATACCTCTTCTAAGGTGAAGGATACCTTGTTGCATCTGGGTCCTCCTACAACTGAAAAAGCGGTACAATGCCTAGCAGGCCTCAACGTGTTCCTCATTTGGGTGTGTAACTCTGCCCTATTTACCAAGTGACTTGAAAAGCTGCTGGTATTGAGTGTGTCTAGACCAGGAGAAGGCTCTGTGTAACAGGTCCAGGCTGCTATGCAAGCTGCTCTGCCACTTGGGCCATATGACCCAGGAGATTCAATGGTGCTTGAGGTATCAGTAGCAGACTGGGATCTGTCTGGAGCCTTGGGCAGACCCTCATGGGTGTGTCACAGTGGAGGCCTTTAGGATTTTGGAGTAGGGTCCTGCCATCATCCACAGATAACTACTGTCCTTTTGAGACAGCTCTTGGCCTATTACTGGGCCCCAGTAGAAACTGAATGTTTGACCATGGGCCACCAAGTTACCATGTGACTTGAGCTTCCTATCATGAACTGGGTGCTACCTGACCCACTAAGTCATGAAGTTGGATGTGCACAGCAGCACGCCACCATCACATGGAAATGGTATATAGGTGATCAGGCCCAAGCAAGTCCAGAAGGAACAAGTAAATTACATGAGGAAGTAGCCCAAATGCCCATAATTCCTACTCCTGCTTCACTGCCTTCTCTCTCCCAGCCTGCACCAAGACTTTGTGGGAGTACCCAGTGATTAGTTCACAGAAGAAGAGATCAGGCCTGGTTTACAAACAGTTCTGCACAATATGCAGACACACCCAAAAGTGGACAGCTGCAGCATTACAGCCCCTTTCTGGGACATCCCTAAAGCAGTGGTCTCCAATCTATTTAACACCAGGGACCAGTTTTGTGAAAGACAATTTTTCCATGGAAGGACAAAGGTGGGGGTGGAGGGTGATTTTGGGACGAAACAGTTCCTCCTTAGATCATCAGGCATTAGATTCCCCTAAGGAGCACACAGCCTAGATCCCTTGCATGCGCCGTTCACAATAGGGTTGGGGCTTCTATGAGAATCTAACGCCACCCCTGATCTGACAGGAGGTGGAGCTCATCCTCCACTCACCTCCTGCTGTGCTGCCCAGTTCCGAACAAGCCATTGACCAGTACCATTGGTTGGGTCTGCAACATGATCATCCTTCAGTTCCTGTTGCTCTTGCAAAGCCCAGTGGGCACCAGGGACACAGGAGGCTGCCGCCTCATGCGGGCCACCTCTAGCACTACAACCCAAGCAGGAGCCTCCCAGAGCAAAACAGGCACCTGCAATTGAAAGTCCTCAAGACGGGGGCTCTCCTGGGTCCCAGGGGCAAAGGAGCAGGATCTGTTGCCTTTAAGGGCCATAAGAGGGACCTTAGAAGTCTCGTGTCTCCTCTTTGCTTCTACCTCTTGCAGTGTGCAGTTCACTTATGAGGCACTGTCATCTCAGCCAGGGCAGTGATCTCTTTCCTCTTCCACTAGGAAGAATTCCCTTTACCACTGTCCTCAGGGCAGAACTTTGGGCAGTGCACTTGGTTGCACAATTTACTTGGAAGGAGAAATGGCCAGACATGTGGTTATACACTGATTCATAGGTTGTAGCCAATGGTTTCCTGGATGGCCTCAGACTTGTAAGTAACATGATTGCAGAAGTGATGACAAAGAAATTTGGGAAAGAGTATGTGGATAGACCTATCTGATAGGTCAAAAGATGTGAAGATATTTGTGTCTCTTGTGAATGCTCAACAAATGGTGACCTCAGCAGAGGAGGATTTTCTTTTTATTTATGTATTTTTCTGAAACAGGGTCTCACTCCAATTGCCCAGGTTGGAGTGCAGTGGCATGATTTCAGTTCACTGCAGCCTCGACTTCCCCAGGCTCAGGTGACTCTCTTGCCTCAGCCTCCTCAGTAGCTGGGACTACAGGCTTGTACCACCACACCTGGCTAATTTTTTGTATTTTCAGTTGAGACAGGGTTTCACCATGTTGCCCAGCTGGTCTTGAACTCCTGTCCTCAACCAATCCATCCACCTTGGCCTCCCAAAATGCTAGAATTACAGGCATGAGCCGCTGCACCAGCAGCAGAGGAGGATTTTAACAATCAAATAGATAGTATGACTCATTCTGTGGACACCAGTCAGCCTCTTTCCCTAGCAACCCCATCATCGCCCAATGGGCTCATGAATAAAATGGCCATGATGGCAGAGATGAAGGTTATGTTCTTATTGGAATAGACACTTTGGATATGGATTTGCCTTCCCTGCATGCAATGCTTCTGCCAAAACTACTACCCACAGACTTATGGCATGTCTTGTCCACCGTCATGATATTCCACACAGCATTGCTTTTGATCAAGGAGCTCACTTCACAGCAAAAGAAGTGCAGCAGTGCGCCCATGCTCATGAAATTCGCTGATCTTTTCATGTTCCGCACCATCCTGAGGCAGCTGGCTTGTTAGTACAATGGAATAGCCTTTTGAAGACTCAGTTACAACGCCAGCTAAGCGACAATACTTTGTAAGTCTGCAGCAAGGTTATCCAGAAGGATGTATATATGCTCTGAACCAGACTCCAATGTGTGGTGCTCTTCCTCCTACCACCAAGATTCATAGGTCCAGGAATCAAGGAGTGGAAACATCCACTATTACCCCTTGTGCCACACCAGCAAAATTTTTGCTTCCTATTCTCATGACCTTATGCTCTACTGGCTTAGTGGTCTTAGTTCTGAAGGGAGGAATGTTTCTACCAGGAGACACAACAATGGTCCTATTGAACTGGAAGCTGAGACTGCCGCCTGCCCACTTTGGACTCCTTATGCCTCCGAATCAACAGGCAAAGAAGGGAGTTACTGTGCTGACTGGCATGATTAATCCTGACTACCTAGGGGAAATTGGACTGCCACTCCACGGCGGAGAAAAGGAAGAGTTTGTCTGGAACACAGATGATCCCTTAAAGCATGCCCTCTGATTAAGGTCAATGGAAAACTACAACAACCCAATCCAGGCAAGACTATGAATGGCTCAGACCCTTCAGGAATGAAGGTTTGGGTCACTTTAAAGGTAAAAAACCACGACCAGCTGAGGTGCTTGCTGAAGGCAAAGGGAATACCTAACAGGATAGTGAAAGAAGCTACAACAATGTGACCAGTTATATAAATGAAGACTATAATTTTTTTTCTTTTTTTTTTTTTTTTTTGAGAGATTCACTCTGTGCCCAGGCTGGAATGCAGTGGCATGATCTTAGCTCACTGCAACCTTCACCTCCTGGGTTCAAGTGTTTCTCCTGCCTCAGCCTCCTGAGTAGCTGGGATTACAGACACATGCCACCACGCCCAGCTAATTTTTTGTATTTTTAGTACAGACAGGGTTTCACCGTGTTAGCCAGGATGGTCTTGATCTCAACCTTGTGATCTGCCCACCTCAGCCTCCCAAAGTGCTGGGATTATAGGCATGAGCCACTGTGCCTGGCCAATGACTGTAATTTTTTTAAATTTATTTTTATTTTTATTTTTATTTTTTGAGACAGAGTCTTGCTCTGTCACCCAGATTGAAGTGCAGAGGCGCAATCTCAGCTCACTGCAACCTTCACCTCCCAGATTCAAGCTATTCTCCTGCCTCAGCCTCCCAAATAGCTGGGATTACAGGCGTGCCAAGGGAGGTAGATCACTTGAGGTCAGGAGTTCGAGACCAGCCTGGCCAACATTGTGAAACCCTGTCTCTACTAAAATGCAGAAAAATCAGCTGGACGTAGTGGTGTGCACCTGTAATCCCAACCACTCAGAAGGCTGAGGTAGGAGAATCACTTGAACCCGGGAGGCGGAAGTTACAGTGAACCAAGATCGCACCACTGTACTCCAGCCTGGGCAACATAGTGAGACTCTATCTTAAAAAAAATGTATTGACTTTACCTCATAGTATTTACATATTGTTAATTGTATACCATAATATTTACATTACAGGATTTCAAAGAGAAAGTATATATCACTCAAGGACTTTAGCTCCTCTTCTGGGGAGGGGGTTAGTATGTTTTTGGTTATATGCAAGATAGCTGTATCAGGTTAGATGGAATTATGGCCTTGTTATTGTCTTTATTGGAAGATTAAGTATGATGTAAGGAGATGCATATAGGTGCCAAGTTGATGAGATTTGGACTTGTGATGGCTAATATTTTGTGTCAACTTCACTGAACTACAGGGTGCCCAGGTATTTGGTTAAACATTATTCTGTGTGTGTGTGTGTGAGGGTGTTTTGGGATGAAATTAACATGAGAATTGGTAGATAAGTAAAACAGATCGTTCTCCCCAATATGGATGGGCCTCATCCAATCTATTAAAGGCCTGGAGAGAACAGAAGTCTGAGTACGGGAGAATTTGCTCTCTTAGGCTGACTATCTTCAAGCAAGGAAATCACATCAGTCCTCTCCTGGTTTTGGTTTTGTTTTCTTTTTGAGACGGAGTCTCATGCTGTCACCAGTCTGGAGTGCAGTGGCGCCATCTTGGCTCACTGCAACCTCCGCTACCCGGGTTCAAGTGATTCTCCTGCCTCAGCCTCCTGAGTTGCTGGGACTACAGGCACACACCACCATGCCCAGCTAATTTTTGTATTTTTAGTAGAGACAGGGTTTAACCATGTTGGCCAAGATGGTCTCCATCTCTTGAGCTCATGATCCATACACCTCGGCCTCCCAAAGTGCTGGGATTATAGGCATGAGCCACCGTGCCTGGCCAGTCCTCTCCTGTTTTTGAACTCGGGCTCAGACTGGAAATATACCATTAGCTGTCCTGGGTCTCCAGCTTACCAACCTCAGATCTTGGGACTCCTCAACCTCCATAATCATGTGAGCCAATTCCTTATAATAAATCTCATATCTATCTATCTTCCTATCTATACATATAGAAAGGAAGATAGATAAATGACAGATAGATAGACAGACAGACAGACAGTGTATCTTATTGGTACTGTTTCTCTGGAGAGCCCTGACAAATACAGACACTTAACTAAAGTGGCATAGCTAGGAACATTCTTGTAAAAGTCTTTTTGTAGACATAGGTTTTTCCTTTTTCTTTTTTATTATTTTTTGAGATAGGGTCTCACTTTGTCACCCAGGCTGGAGCACGTGGCAGGATCACAGCTTACTGCAGCCTCGACTTCCTAGGCTGTGGCAATCCTCCACCTCAGCCTCCTAAGTAGCTGGGACCACAGGCACATGCCACCACACCCAGCTACTTTTTGCTTTTTTTTTTTTTTTTTGGTAGAAACAGTATTTCACCATATTGCCCAGGCTGGTCTCAAACTCCTGAGCTCAAGTGATCCATCTGCCTTGGCCTCCCAAAGTGCTGGGATTACAAGAGAGCCACCACACTTGGTGTGTTTTTCTCTTGGGTTAATATCTAGACATTTAATTGCTGGGTCACAGAGTACGTGTTTGTCTAAGTAAGAAACTACCAAACTGCTTTTCAAAGTGGTCTATGGGCATTCCAGTTGCTCCACATCCTCAACATTTGGTATCGTGGGTAGTTTAATTTTAGCTGTTCTAGTGGATGTGTAATTGTTTTAATTTGTATTTTCCTGCTAACTAGTGATGTTGAGCATTTTTCACGTGCTTATCAGTTATCGTTATATCTTCCTTTGTGAAGTGTCTGTCCACTTTTCAAAAATGGGTTGCTTTTAAGTTGTAGGAATGCTTTCTAGTTTATTAAAAATGTTCTTTGTTTTGCAGATACTTCCTCCAAGTCTGAGAATTGTCTATTATTCATTTTCTTAAGGGTGCAGAAATTTCTAATTTTGAAAAAGTATATTTTTTTGTCTTTTGTGGTTATTGTTGTCTGTAATCTAAGAAAAAATTTTGCCTACTCCAAGGTTGTGAAGATATTCTGTTTTCTTCTAGAAGCTTTATCACTCAATGACTTTGTTATTTCACACTATACACAAACATTAATTTGAAATGAAGGTAAGCCGTTCCATTCTGAAAGAACATTAGCCCAGATGAAAAGGTTTTATAGGTAGTAGGGAAGTAGAACCTGAGGCTTGCAAGCCAAGCAAGGCCAAATGGTGGAGGGCCTGGAATCTCTCCTTCTCTCTCCTCCCTGTCTCTTTCTCCCTCTCCCTCCATCTGTCTCTCTCCCTCCTCTCCTTTCTCTTTCTCCCTCCCTCTCCCTCCATCTCTCTCTCCCCTCCTCTCATTTCTCTCCCTCTCTCACCCCCTCTTTCTCTCCTTCTCTCTCCTCCCTGTCTCTCTCTCTCCCTCTCCCTCCCTCTGTCTCTCTCTGTCCCCCCACCCCATCTCTCCTTTCTCTCTGTCTCTCTCCTCCGTCTCTTTCCCTCTCCCTCCCTCCATTTCTCTTCCTCCTGTGCAGTGGTGGCACTCCCTGCACTCCTTGGCTTTCTGGCTTGGGCCTTCTTCCTTCCCTCACTTTCCCTGAGTGATCTCATCCACTCCTTCACTCCATAAGATTTACTGAGCACCCAACATGAATCAGGCAAGGTTCCAACCCCTGAGGTATCACAATGAAGAAGACAAAGTCCCAGCTCTCATAGAGCTCACATTTACCAAGGTGTCAATTCTGTCTGGATGCCCGTGATGCCAAACTGTCTCCAGCCCAGATCGCTCTCTCCTGTCTTCTTGACATCTCTACTTGGCCATCCACATACAATTCACACTGGACTTGTCCAGAGGTAAAATTGTCATCCCTACTGCCTTCTGGACCAGCTCATCTTCCCATCTCAATCACCCAAAGCAGGGGCTGCTCTTTGCCTTCATTCATCATCTTTGATTCTTCACTTTCATTTTCGCCTTCAATCCAGCCTGTAACCAAGCCCTGCCAATTCTA
This sequence comes from Cacajao melanocephalus, assembly GCA_963573385.1. Lineage (NCBI taxonomy): Eukaryota > Metazoa > Chordata > Mammalia > Primates > Pitheciidae > Cacajao > Cacajao melanocephalus. The sequence continues at coordinate 87,014 of CAUYLG010074474.1, read as the reverse complement.
CCTCCCAAATGCCTCTAGAATCCACCCACTGCTCTTTACACCCAACGCTATTACCCTGACTTGGACCCGCATCCCCTCTTCCCTGTTTCCCACCAGGCAACGCTGTGGTTTTATTCTCTCTCACGCCACACCCTTCAATACCTTATCCGCACTGCAGTCAGTCATTTTCTAATGTACCTACGGAACTGATCCCATGACCTCCCCGCTTAAAATTCTTCATTGCCTTTTTTTTAAATTTGTTTTTGAGATGGAGTCTCACTCTGCCGCCAGGCTGGAGTGCAGTGGCGTGATCTCTGCTCACTGCAACCTCCACCTCCTGAGTTCAAGCAATTCTCCTGCTCCAGCCTCCCGAGTCTGGGATTACAGGCCTCTGCCACCACACTCAGCTAATTTTTTTATTTTTAGTAGAGACAGGGTTTCACTATGTTGGCCAGGATGGTCTTGATCTCTTGACCTTGTGATCTGCCCGCCTTGGCCTCCCAAAGTGCTGGTATTACAGGTGTGAGCCACCGTGCCCGGCCTCTTCATTGCCTTTAAAATAAAAATCAAGCCCCTAACATGGCCCCGGCCTACCCCTCAGTGCCTCTCCCCCACCACCCACTTCACTCTCAGCTCTCCTGTCACACACACTAAACTTTTTTTTCCAGTGCCCTGGATGTGCCATGTTCCCTCATACCTCCGAACCTTGAGAGTGCTGTTCCCTCAGCCTGGAAGCCTTCCTCATTCCTGACCCACACCCCCTCACCTAGCTAACTCCTATTTACATCAGTCTCAGCTCAAAGGTAACTTCTAGAGTACTTTCCATTAAGGCTGTTGTCTGTGGCAATTGCCCCTCTATGTACTTGAGTGTCATATTGTATTACCCACCCTATTATGATCATCTGATTTCATGTATTATTTTCTGTGTTCCTCTTCCATGAGACTTTAAACCACAGGAAGGCAGGGACAAAGTCTACACCACTCACATTGTGTCATCATGTTTCTAGCCATCAGAAAATACCAATCAAGAAATAACTGTCGAATAATGAATAGTTTCTTGCCTTGCTCCTCCTGCCCTCTAAGTGCAGACATTGCTTAAGATTCATGTTTTCCAGCTTCGCTAGCTTTCCCTCTTTATATTTCATGGATTCCTATTACTTCAATGATTGGATATGTGTGAATAAGTCTCCAATCTACCCCCAAGCTAGACAGCTCTCAGTTCCAAGACTGCATTTCTAATCTCATCCTAGACATTTATGCTTGGAGGTTTTTCCATCATCTCAGATGAAAGATATAAAACATTAAAAGCATGCAGAGGATATATGTGTAAGGACGTGCAACACAACATAGTCTCACGTAGAAAAACTGGAAACAACCCAAATGCTCATCAAAAGAGAATTGGGTAAATAAACTGTGTACCCCTGTGCAGACTGGAAAGATTTATATACTGATGTGAAAAAATGTCCATGATATACCATTCAGTAAAAAGCAGGCTTCGGCCAGGTGCGGCGGCTCACAAATCCCAGCACTTTGGGAGGCCAAGGTGGGCAGATCATGAGGTCCGGAGATTGAGACCATCCTGGCCAACATAGTGAAATCCTGTCTCTACTAAAAATACAAAAATTAGCTGGGTGTGGTGCCAGGCGCCTGTAATCCCAGCTACTTGGGAGGCTGAGGCAGGAGAATTGCTTGAACCCAGGAGGCGGAGATTCCAGTGAGCCGACATCGCACCTCTACACTCCAGCCTGGTGAGAGAGTGAGACTTTCTCGAAATGAAAAAAAAAAAAAAACAGTGGGCTTCATCTGTGTAAATACATACAGTGCTCTTTTGAATAATTTTCCCTTTCTTTGATCCCAAAGTCAATGATACTCATTTGTATGTTAAACAATGGATTTTATAATGCATACTTCAAATGAGTATGTAAGGGAATTGAAAAAAATACTAGCTATTATCTATTAAGACACTCCTGTTAACCACACACACACACACACACACTCACACTCACACACACACACACACACAGGTTTCAGAACTATAGAGTTTAATTTTATTCAATCATTCAACATGTGTTTATTAAGTAACTATTATGTGCTAGTTTCTGTTCCAGGTACTGGGGATATGCAGAAAGCAAGGCAAAGTCCTTATTCTCTCAGTTTTTTTTCTTTTTTGAGACAGAGTCTTGCTCTCTCGCCAGGCTGGAGTGCAGTGGTGAGATTTCGGCTCACTGAAACTTCTGCCTCCCATTTTCAAGTGATTCCCCTGCCTCCTGGTTTCAAGCCATTCTCCCGCCTCAGCCTCCCAGGTAGCTGGGATTACAGGCATGAGCCATCAAAAGCTGGCTAATTTTTGGATTTTTAGTAGAGACAGGATTTCGACATGTTGCCCAGGCTGATCTTGAACTGCTGATCTCAGGTGAGCCACCTGCCTTGGCCAATCAAAGTGCTGGGATTACAGGCGTGAGGCACCACCCCCAGCCTCTGGCATCCATTCTAAGTGTGATTGAAAAGTAAGTCTTCAGAGGTGTTTCTGTTACATGTTAGTCTCTCATTTTTTTAAAGTTAGCAGAAAATATTTGAGATGTGAAAGTATAGGAAACTTTCATTTTCAAAACTAATGATAGTCTGATTTTTTTTTGATTGCCAAAATAATACTCACTATAAAACATTCAAGCACAACTTTGTGTTTGAATGTTTTACAGTGAGTATTACTTTGGCAATCAGAAAAAAAATAATTTTTTAAATGTGTGGACTGGACACAGCAGCTGATGCTTATAATCCCAGCATTTTGGGAGGCCAAGGCAGGTGGATTACTTGAGCCCAGGAGTTCGAGACCAGCCTAGGCAACATGGCAAAACCCTGTCTTTACTAAAAATACAAAAATTAGCTGGGTGTGGTGGCACACACCTCTAGTCCCAGCTACTCAGGAGGCTAAGGGAGGAGGATCGCTTGATCCTTTAAATATTGGACAAATATGTAAAAATATGTACATAAGGTTGTTCATTACAGTATTATTTATAGCAACAAAAAATGGAAATAAATGTTCAACAACAGGGGATTGACTAAATTATGATAAAAACTATACGAAATCATATGGAGTCATGACAAATTATGTTGTAGAATATCTCCCCCAGCTAAAAATTAGTTCAATTCCCAGCCCTATGAAGACTCTTCTGTCTGCTCTGGCTTAGAGGGACCTCTTCCTCTTTGAAACTTACTCGTGCTTATTGTCTACGGCACCCTCTGGCCTCACAGTGGAACAACTGCAGCTCGCACATGACTTGCTCTGAGCTGTGCTAACGGAAGGTGAGCGGAGCAGACCAATCCTGAACAATAGATAATTCATTCCTTTGTAAATGCATCAGAGGATTTATTTTACAGTGGATTCACCTTCCTAATTAGCTTTCCCCATGTTAGTATTAAAATTAATGAGCATTTCCAAACACACTGGTAGCAGAGGCAGGAACCCAGGAGAAGGCTGAAGAGCTAAGAGTTCCCCTGGGTAATCCGCAGGCTGATTCTACAGGACCCCGAGGCTCAGGGAGTCGTCAGGGCTCTTCCCCTGTGCAACAGCCCACTCCTCTTCACAGACTAGAATACAGCCCCTCCTCAGTAATCCCTGGGCTGGGAACTCTCCTAAGGGAGCCCTTCTGGCCTCTGTCTGCCCTATAGTCACGCCTTCCCAGGGAGGAGGATGCAGCAGCTATCTTCCTCTTCCCCTTGTTCAGCCAGCTCTATACCCACAGGGTGACCCATGTGGATTGCATGAGCAGGATCTCTGATCTTCTGATCTCCCTCCTGGGAGGAGAATATGAACTCCCTTCCTGCAGGTGGCAGCAGGCTGGCCTTTGCCCTTGGCCTGCAGGGCTGGGCTTCCTAAGCCTGGTTCTGAGCTCCTTTGTACGTGAGCGTCTCCTCTCAGCACTGTTGAGGGACAGTAACACAGCCACTCATGAGCCATCCTGGGGCCACCTTCTTCCCAGTCTACTTGAGCAATTCTGCTGAGTGGCTGAGTGACTGACTCAACAACTCTGACAGAGACCAGGACACATTCCTTCCTCCCACCTCACAGCATCCTCCTTTGTAAATGGCAGGATGCCACTGGAGAAAGAGAAGCCACAGCTATCTTAAAGACAGTTTCCTGGCTGGGCTCACGCCTATAATCCCAGCACTTTGGGAGGCTGAAGCAGGCGGATCATGAGGTCAGAAGTTCCAGACCAGCCTGATCAACGTGGTGAAACCCTGTCTCTGCTAAAAACACAACAATTAGCCGGGCATAGTGGCGCACACCTGTAATCCCAGCTACTCAGAAGGCTAAAGCAGGAGAATCGCTTGAACCTGGGAGGCGGAGTTTGCAGTAAGCCAAGATCACGCCACTGCACTCCAGCCTGGGCAACACAGCAAGACTCCGTCTCAGAAAGAAAAAAAGAGAGTTTCCTAATAGCCGTTACATAAGGGGTCACGTGATAGCCTCTTCCACCACTGGCCCTGAGTGGAGGCTGTCTACCCCTGTGAGGCATTTGAGGGGGCTCAGTAACACCCTCTACCAACCCACGTCCTCCACCAGCTAAGAAATAAGACAGATTAGTTAACAAATGGAGACCCTATTTATTAACGACAAATGCTGATATTAAGTAATAATACATTTCTGTCTTACGGCCGCGCAATACCAAAACCCAGAATTAGTTAGAACTGGCACCCAGGCTGGGCACAGTGGCTCACTCCTGTAATCCCAGTACTTTGGGAGGCCTAGGCAGGTGGATCACTTGAGCTCAGGAGTTTGAGATCAGCCTGGGCAACATGGTACACCCCATCTCTACAAAAAATAAAAAATTAGCCGGGTGTGGTGGCATGTGCCTGTAGTCTCAGCTACTAAAGAGGCTGAGGTGGGAAGATCACCTCAGCCTAGGAGGTCAAGGCTGCAGTGAGTCACTGCACTCCAGCTGGGTGACAGAGCAAGACCCTGTGTCAAGAAAGAAAGAAAAAAGGAAGGAAGGAAGGAAGAAGGGAGGGAGGGGGAGAGAAAGAGAAAGAAAGAAAAAGAAAAAGAAAGAAAGAAAGAAAGGAAGGAAGGGAGGGAGGGAGGGAGGTGGGGAGCTGGTGCCCAGGCTCAGGTAGTGCTGGGGAAGGCAGGCCTCTCTGCAGTGGGAGGTAGGGCCACTTCATTGCATGACAATGTAGAAAGACCAGCCCTCAAGAAGAAAGAAAGAGGAAGGTATTGAAATAGGCCAAATTTCTCCTAAACTCACCAGTGGAAATCAGTAACCCCTCCTGTCATTCAGGGAGAGCTGACATACTCAAACTGAGTAATTTGACTATAGGGCAGACAGAGGTTAGGAGGGCTCGCTTAGGAGAGTTCCCTCCCAGGGAGGGACATATCGGGAAGCAGGAAGAAGCAGTCCTTCCCAATGATCTACACTTGCAAAAGCACCTTGTTTAGGCTCACACAGCTAGGGAGTGACGGGGCTGAGAGTGCCTCCTGTCTCCTGACTGGGGGCCCTCTGCATGCATGGTTCATCTCTTAAACTCCTTATTGATCCAAGAGTGGATTGTTGGGTGCCCCTGTTCAGCAATCTCTGCACTAGTTCAACAACTTCTGTTTGTGGAGGGGGAAGGGGGTGGCAGGGTTGGGGGAGGTGGGTAGGAAGGAGATTGTCTTAGTCAGTTTGGGATCCTGTAATGAAATACCTTAGACTGGGTAATTTATAAACACTTGGAATGTATTGCTTACACATCTGGAGGCAGGGAGTCCAAGTTCAAAGCATCAGCAGATTAAATGTCTGGTGAGAGCCTGCTCTTCAAGATGAACATGGTTCCTTTTATGTGTCCCCATATGGCTGAAGGGGAGAACAAGCTCCCTCAGGCCTCTTAAGGACACTCATCCCATTCATGAGGATGGAGCCCTCCTTCCCTGTACGCTTCCAAACACCACACCTCTCACTAGGATCCCACTGGGGATCAAGTTTCAACACAAGAATGTTGAGGAGACATAAACATTCAGACCACAGCAGAGATAAAGAGGGAAAAAAAGGTACTTGAGGCTTGTGGTTTTTGTTTTGTTTTGCCTTTGAAAATTCCCTGGAGGGAAATAACCTAATGTTAAAATCAATCTTTCTCCTTTGCTCCTGTCCCCATCTGCCTCCCACCTTCTTTCCCTCCTCCCATTCCTACATCTCTTTCACATTCACCCCAGAAGTTCCCTCCCTCCCCTCCTGTGATCCTATGTGACCTCCCAACACCAGGCAGGAGATGGCAGTGATTCTAAAAGGAGTTGAGGGGCTATAATGCCCTGCAGAGGCCTGACGTTTCAGACAGACCCAAGGAACTTGCACCAATGTCTCCTGTCACCCAGCTTCAGCACTATTCTATGGCCCAACTACCTCTGATGAGAACAAATTCAAATTCTTTGTCAACTCCTCAGAAGGCAGCGTTTATAGCCCCACTGGCTAAAATATTCCCGATTGGATCAAAGCAAAAACAAACAAACAAACAAACAAAAAGTCACTTCCAGAATTCCTTTGCTCAGCTAAACAAAGTTTTAGGTGCCATGTTTTATGCCTGAGGCAGGAACTCAAAGGTAGAGAAGTCCTCATCCCTGCTCTTGGGCCATTCACAATCTGGATTCTCACTGTTGAACTTCTCTGGAACACACCTGGTCATTGCATTGGCAAGCCAAATAAAGCCACCTCTGGAGATGGTCCCCTTCCCACATCATCCTCCAAGAGAAGGAGCCTATCAACTTCCTCTTGGAGTCACAAACGTTCTGAATTGAGTGAGTCCTCAGGGATTCCTTAATTGGACATGGAAGCAGGCCTGGAAAGAAGTGTGAGCACAGGTCACATGCCCACTGCTGGGGGCTGTGCTGGGTCTGGGCCTATTTTCTGTTCCTCCCTATCACCCTGCTTCCTTGGCATTCCTCGGAACTGATGAGCCAGAGAGAACTGATGACAGCTGGCGGCTTTTGAGTTTGTCCTGATTGGTCCCTCCTTTTGGGAGTTGTCCAGATAAAGTACCCAGCATGCTGAGAAGCTTGGCTCCCAACTTGGAAAGGTAGGAGTTCTCTGTGAGGGTCAGAGCCAAAGACACTCAAGCAAGTTAACAATGATACTGTGAAGCTCTCTGTACAATTTATTAATATAGCTGTCTTCAGCCCCTGTGGGTCCAGAGCCCTCTGAGTATCCAAAGGGCTGGTCTGTAATTGAGAGCGTGGATTCTTGGCCCTGGAAAATCATTCAGTCCAGGGATTTTCAAGCTGCCAGCCCAACCCAGTAACTAGGTGGCAAAATCTGTTTTCTTTCTTTTGAGATGGAGTTTCGCTCTTGTTGCTCAGGCTGGAGTGCAATGGCACCACTTTGGCTCACCACAACCTCCGCCTCTCGGATTCAAGTGATTCTCCTGCCTCAGCCTCCCGAGTAGATGGGATTACAGGCATGTGCCACCATGCCTGACTAATTTTGTATTTTTAGTACAGACAGGGTTTCTCCATGTTGCTCAGGCTGGTCTTGAACTCCTGACCTCAGGTAATCCAGCCACCTTGGTCTCCCAAAGTGCTGGGATTACAGGCATGAACCACCATACTCAGCCTGTTTTCTTTCTTTCTTTCTTTCTTTTTTTTTTTTGAGACGGAGTCTTGCTCTGTCACCAGGTTGGAGTGCATTAGTGCAATCTCAGCACCTGGCCTAACCCAGAAATATTAAGTGACTTATTTCTTCTTCTTTTTTTTTTTTTGTAACTGAGTCTTGCTCTGTTGTCCAAGCTAGAGCGCAGTGGTGCAATCTCAGCTCACTGCAACCTCTGCCTCCTGGGTTCAAGTGATTCTCCTGCCTCAGCCTCCTGAGTAGCTGTGACTATAAGTGCACGCCACCACACTCCGCTAATTTTTGTATTTTTAGTTAAGATGAGGTTTTACCATGTTGGCCAGGATGGTCTCGATCTCTTGACCTCATGATCTGCCTGCCTTGGCCTCCCAAAGTGCTGGGATTACAGGCATGAGCCACATGCTGGCCAATCTGTTTTCTTAAAAGGATGAAAACAGAAAATATCAGGTATATCACACATGTGGCAGGCAGAATTCTAAGATAACCTCCAATGACCTCATATAATATCTCCCTTGAGCATGGGCAGTATCTGTAAACATGATGGAATATGACTTATAATAGCTTGGATATAATGGATCATTCTTCATACGTACAAAGGAATGTCACAGCACAGATGAATCTTGGAAACATTATGCTAAGTGAAAGCGGTTAGTTCAAAGAAGGCTATACATTGTATGATTCTATTTATATGGAATGTGCAGAACAGACAAATCCTAGAGACAGTAAGTAGATGAATGGTTGCCTGAGGCTAGGGCAGGGGTGAAGGTTGCAGCAAGAGGGAGAATGGCACTAATGAATATGGGGTTTCTTTGGCAAATGATAAAAATGTTTTCCTTTTTCCCTGCATTGACTGTTGCACTCATGGAAAGCAATGGTGAGTAAAACTTCTGGCACTTCAGCATGAATAAAGGCAGTATTGTAGTAATGCTCATTTTATATATATATATATATATATTTTTTTTTTTTTTTTTTTTTTACCACAAAGTACTTTAAGGAAAAATAATCTAGTTACATTTAAGAATATCTTGGATGAAGCAGTAAAAATTAGTAACTTTATTAAATCATGCTGCTGGCCAGGCTCAGTGACTCACACCTATAATCCAAGCACTTTGGGAGGCCAAGGCAGGAGGATCCCTTGAGTCCAGGAGTTTGAGACCAGCTTGGGCAACATAGTAAGACCTCTGTCTCTAAAAAATAAAAAGTAAAAACCATGCCTCTTATGTACATGTCATTTCAATGTTCTTATGCTTAAGTGGGAAGTGTTTCCACCATATGGCAAAATACGATTGTTGCCTCAAGGAACATCATTAGTGCAATCCTTTGAGTTGTTAGCTGAAGTAGCCACTTCTTAAGCTGAATGCCATTTTTGATTGAAAGAACAACTGACAGACAAAATGGTTATTCAGATTTGGGCATTTAATAGACATTTTCTCAAAAATGAACAAAGTGAGCCTGTCACTTCAAGGAAAACAACTGATAGAGTTTGTGTGATGATAAACTTTGAGTTTTAAAGCTAAAATTAGAAATTTTAAAAATGTTCATCTGCCATTGCAAGCTTGACAGCTCCTGACACTTAAAGACTTCTCTGAAAAGATTGATGGTGATATTAACAAATGTAGTTTTTATAGTATATAATGAAATATGTCAACATTTAGAATATGTGCATTACTCAGTCAACTGATATTTTCCAATGACCAATGCATGAGATTATAAAATCATATTGGGTAAAAGATCCATTCAAAGTGCAAGATAGACCAAGGGACTTTGTCTTTTTTTAACCTGTTTTGTTACCTACCTACCAACTTAATGCCTAGTTAACAAATATTTATATTACATTTTCTCTGTCAAAATAATTTTTATGGTTTCTGTCCCCTGACTGGACACTGACAGACTTACAAATGTATTTGAAACATACAACATAGGGCTGGGCGCGGTGGCTCACGCCTGTAATCCCAGCACTTTGAGGTGGGCAGATCACTTGAGGTCAGGAGTTCAAGACCAGCCTGGCCTACATGGTGAAACCCTGTCTTTACTAAAAACATAAAAATTAGCCGGGCATTGTGGTAGATGCCTGTAATCTCAGCTACTCAGGAGGCCGAGGCAGGAGAATCATTGAACCTGGGAGGGGGAGGTTGCAGTGAGTGGAGATCACACCACTGCACTCCAGCCTGGGTGACTGAGTGAGACTTTGTCTCAAAAAAAAAAAACTAAAACTAAAACAAAAAACATACAACATTGGCTGTGTGCAGTGGCTCAAGCCTGTAATCCCAGCTCTTTGGGAGGCTAAGGTGAGCAGATCACTTGAGGTCATGAGCTCGAGACCAGCCTGGCCAACATGGTGAAACCCTGTTTCTACCAAAAAATACAAAAATTACAGGCGTGGTGCACACACCTGTAGTCTCAGCTACTCGGGAAGTTGAGGTGGGAGAATTGCTTGATCCCTGAAGGAAGAGGTTGCAGTGAGCTGAGATTGTGCACTCCAGCCTCAGCAACAGAGTGAGACCCTGTCTCAAAAATAAATAAATAAAAATAAACATACAACATAATCACATGGAAGGGAAGTGGGGGAGAGCCAATCTAAGTAATTTTTGAACACATATTTTGATTATATACACACTTAGCTTGGGAAATAGTGAGAACCTGTTTCTACAAAAATATTTCAGCAATAGCTAGGTATGGTGGCATGCGCCTGTAGTCCTGGCTACTTGAGAGGCTAAGGTGAGGATCAGTTGAGCCCAGGAGGTTGAGGCTGCAGTAAGCTATGATTGTGCCACTGCATTCCAATCTGGGCAACAGAGCAAGACCCTAAAAAGTCTCTAAATAATAATAATACTTACTTTAAAATTTATGTTTATATACACTCAATCTAGTGGGGGGAAAACAGCCAAATAGCTTTTTTTAAGGAAGTTTTTTTAGAAAAAGTAATAGTATGGATGTAGCAATTCTGAAACTATTAGGCAAAAGAGTAATTGTGTTGATGTTGTTAGGAGACAGAGTTCCTAACAATGGAAGAGAGAAGATATAATTATGGATGAATTAGATTGGAATTGGATGTGCTAGCATGAACTAACGATTTCTAAAATCCGAACACGTATACACCACAACCACCACCATTACCACTGCTGTGAATACCTGGAACACCTGTATCATAATCTCTCTACCCCAGGCAACATCTGATTTGCTTTCTGTGTCTATGTCCTCTGCTTGTTTTAAAAACTTTCTTTGTATCATTGGTTTTCAGCAACTTGATTGCCTTTGTGTGTTTTTCTTTGTATTAATGCTGCTAGGGGAATGGTTAAATTTTTTGACTCTATGGGTTGAGATTGGAAGGTTTTTAAACCATTACTTCTTCATATATTTTTTCTGCCTCTTGCCTTATTCTACTGCTCCCATTAAATGTATGTATGTCAGCCCTTGATATGTCCCACAGATCACTGAGATTTTGCTCATTCTTTTTCTTTGTGTGCTACCCTTTGGATAGTTTCTACAGCTATGTCTTCAAGTTCCTTTACAGTACATAATTTTTCATCTCAGATATACTTTTTCACTTCTAACATTTCCATTTATTTCCTTTTTATAGTTTCTATTTCTCTTCATTATATTTATGTTTTCCTTTAAATCCTTGAGCATACTTACAATAGATGTTTTAAGTTTCTTGCCTGCTAATGGCATCAACTTTCTCAATATATTTTTCCTGCTTTTTTTGGATGTTCGGAAACTTTTTAGACCCTGGAGCCCAGCTCTCCCACTAGACTACAAGATTGTGGAAAACTGCAGGTTCAATGACCACTGCGATCTCTTAACACACTCGTTCTGAGAGCATTCTCCTAGGCAGTGCAACCCAACAGCACAGAGCTATGCAGCCCCTGCTGCAGCACAGCCAGGGCCCCCGACACTTGCTGAGAGCTGGGGCAGGACCCCGTGGTGCTGCAGAGAGGTCAGTCCCTACCAAGGGGTACTGCCCTCTAACACCTGGAAAGCTGACCACCTCTAGCTCCCAGGAGTCCAACTCACCAGCAAGTTCTAATGTCTTGTGGACCTTGGAGCACATCTCTCGGCATGCCTTGCCAAGTTTAGTCTTGCCCTTGGTGCTGATACTGCTCCTGACCTTGCCAGTGAGGTGATTCTCCTGCTCTCTCTGCTGAGAGACCTCTGCTGGCCCAAGAGAAAAGCTATCCCCCTTCCCTGTCCTGGCTTGGTTGGGGGAGGCCCCAACACCCACATCCTCTCCTCCTCACGCTTGTCCTCCCCAGGCGCCCTGGAGGCACTGGAGACAGGATGCAGGGAAGGAGCCCCCTCTGCTTCCACTACTGAGCAGGGGTTAGTCAGGAAGGCACCCAGGAGGTGGAAGGTGGACTGGAAGACCACCTTTCCTCCCCTTTAGCCCTCCCCTCTATTTCTACAAAAATCAAATCAAAATGGATTAATTACTTAAATCTAAGACCTCAAACTATGAAACTACTAAAAGAAAACATTGGAGAAACTCTCCAGGACATTGGTCGGGGCAAATATATCTTGAGTAATACCCTACAAGCACAGGCAACCAAAGCAAAAATGGACAAATGGGATCATATCAAGTTAGCAAGCTTCTGCACAGCAAAGGAACAATCAACAAAGTGAAGAGACAACACACAGAATGGGAGAAAAGATTTGCAAACTACCCATCTGACAAGGGACTAATAAACAGAACATAGAAGGAACTCAAACAACTCTACAGGAAAATAAATCTAATAATCCAATCAAAAAATGGCAAAAGATTTGAACAGGCATTTCTCAAAAGAAGACATAAATGGCAAACAGATGTATGAAAAGGTGCTCAATATCATAATGATCAAAGAAGTGCAAATCAACACCACAATGAGATATCATCTCACCCCAGTCAAAATGGCTTATATACAAAAGACGGTTAATAATAAATGCTGGCGAGGATGTGGAGAAAAGGAACCCATGTACAGTGTTGGTGGCAATGTCAATTAGTACAACCACCCTGGAGAACAGTTTGGAGGTTCTTCAAAAAACTAAAAATTGAGCTACCATATGGTCCAGCAATCTCACTGCTGGGTACATACTCAAAAAAAACAAATGAAATCAGTATATCGAAGAGATGTCTGCACGCCCATGTTTGTTGCAGCACTATTCACAACAGTCAAGATTTGAAACCAATCTAAATATCCATCAACAGATTAATAGATAAAGAAAATGTGGTACATATACGTACACAGTGGAGTACTACTTAGCAATAAAAAATAATGAGATCCGGTCATTTATAACATGGCTGGAACCGGAGGTCGTTATGTTAAATGAAATAAGCCAGGCACAGAAAGACAAACATTACATGTTCTCACTTATTTGTGGGATGTAAAAATAAAAACAATGGAACTCATGGAGATAGTTAGAAGGACTGTTACCAGAGGCTGGGAAGGGTTGTGGCAGGGGCAGGGAGGAGATGGGGGAGGGGTAGGGTAGGTTAGTGGGTACAAAAAAAAAAGCTGGATAGAATGAATAAGACCTACTATTTGATAGCACAATAGGGAGACTATAATAAAAAGTAATTTAATTGCACATTCAAGGCTTGAGGAAAAGGATATGCCATTTTCCATGATGGGATTATTATGCATTGCATGCTTGTATCAAAATATCTCATGTACCCCATAAATATATACACATTACTATGTAACCACAAAAATTAAAAAAAATTTAAAGAAACTTTTTAGTGGATGCTAGACATTATAAGGGTTATGATATTGAGAAAGTGTCTTTTATTTCAAAATGTTATTTTATATTTTTTAATGATCATCATGATCCTTTTGAGGCTTGTTTTCTGGCTTTGTGAGAGGAGGTCTAGAGGAACCTTCACTCTAGAGCTAAAGTCTTACTACTAAGGCCTAGCTTTCCTGACTGTGCCAGGTGTTCAGTGAGGTCTCTTTATTCTAGCTGACTAGAGCTCAAAAATTTCCAACTACATACAGGCTTCTGGAGGCGTTCAGTTTATAGCTCACCAGTATTTGTTCTTTGCCCAGTGTTGTTTTTTATCCAGACTCATAGAGCCTTACCATGGGCATGTATAGCCTAGCATTCAACCAAATACTTGAGAGTACTCTTGTAAAGGTTTCTAGAGGTCTTTGTGTGGTTCTCTCCTCCCTGCTATTCTGCATGGCAAATTCCAACCATGTTGGGTCTCTGTCTCCTTAACACAGCAGGACATCTATGTTCTGCTTGGCTTCCCGTCTCCGCCTCTGGGTAGTGGTCTGGAATGTGCTTCTAGGCAAAAAGCTGGGGCAACCTAGGGATCGCCTCATTTGTTTCAGTTCTCCCACTGAATGTCAGAGATGTGTGAACACAGGTGTTTCCACTTTGTCTAGTTTTCTAGATGTTTGCCATGGGAGGGCTGGTTCAGGATCTGCCTGTTTGCCTTTTGATCACATGAATTCACATGCAGTCTTTCCGTATTCCTGGGCAGCTCCACCTGATCTTCCTCCTTCTCTATATGCACATAAATGAAAATAAATGCTTAAAATCAAAGGTCCTGGATTGCAGCCATCACTAGAGCCTGCTGAACTAGGAGGCTTGCTTTATCCTAGCCTCATAAAACTGACCCTCTGAGGATTTGAGTTAATCCTAATCCCTGGGGCTAAAGGGCACGTTATGTCCTAGATGTAGCCAAAAAATCAGAGGGCACTACTGTATTTTTTTTAAACAAATACCTTGTTTTTCACAGATATAAATTAGCATTATTTTAAAAAGTTGAACAAGATATACTAAAATATTAACAGTGATTATCTCTGAGGAATGAAATTTGTGGTTTTTTATTTTTGCTCTTCTTGGAGTTGTCAATTTTTTTTTTTTTTTGCTTTTATCATTATAATTTTTTTTTAATTTTTTGAGAAGGAGTCTCGTTGTGTTGCCCAGACTGGACTACAGTGGCACAATCTCAGCTCACTGCAACCTCCACCTCCCAGTTTCAAGCCATTCTCCTGCCTCAGCCTCTCTAGTAGCTGGGATTATAGGCACTCGCCACCACGCCAGGCTAATTTTTGTATTTTTGGTAGAGACAGGGTTTCAACATGTTTGTCAGGCTGGTCTTTAACTCCTGACCTCAAATGATCTGCCCACCTCAGCCTCCCAAAGTGCTAGGATTACAGGCTTTTATCATTATTTTTAATTGACACATAATAATTGTACATATTTATGGGAAACAGTGTGATATTTTGATACATGTATACAGTGTATAAGAGTTTTCATTTTTAAAATAATAAACAGGTACTACCTTAAAATTTTTTTTAAAGTTTTAAATGTATTTCTTTTTCTGACTCTGTTGCTTGAATCAGAGGTATACTATCTTAATAATAAGAAAAAGAATTATGCCCTATATTTGTATACTCCTCCCACTCAGTGGCATTTCATTGTGCCTTAGTACAAATAATAGAGGCCGGGGTGTAACTGATGGCTGATGATACAGAGCTCACCTGGGTGATAGCCAAGTCCTGCCCCTACTCAACGGAAGAACAGGCCTATTGAATTCTGACACCCTCCCTTCCCTCCAGTGCCCAAACAAAACGTTATTTGAAGAGCTTCCTTGTTCTCCAAGCAAATGAGAGCAGTCCAGAAAAACACTTCTCTCTCAGAAGCTTTTCCAGAAGGTTCCGATAAAGCTAAGTCTCCCAGAAGAGCGTAAGTCAAGTAGCGAAGAGAAAGAGTGGTGGCCGGGTTCCGCGGGGCATCGCTCCCCATCACGCAGGCTGATGGCAGAGGAGAGGACAGCCTTCCTGCCACCAGGAATCTCACAGCAGCCTGCCCCCCACTCTGCTTTCCCTTTAAAACAAAAAACAAAAACCCGCTCTTCAGAATCCAGACCAGGAATGCTGGAGACATTAGCATACTCTGGCAAGCGGCCCAATGGATAATAGATAACAGGTTATCCAGGAAATAATTAGAAGCCTGCGCCCACACGGATCAGTTGCAGACACTGACCCTGTCATTCAGAATGTGGCCCTGAAAGTAAAGAGGCCTTTCTTCTTTCACTTTCAGGGGTTGAGAAAATGTCAGGCCTCTCTCCCTTCTTTTATGCCGTGACAAGTTAACAAGTGCTGAGTTTCCAGTAGGCACTTAAGCCCCCTGAGCAAAGTGGTTCTCACAGAGCCAGGGAGACCAACAGGTCCTCTCCCTTGAACCCCTGGGGCCGGGCACGCCCACGGGGGAGGGGAGCCACGGATCGGGCGCCCTGCTCAGTCGGGAGGCCATAGCCGGGTTTCTCTTTCACCTAGTCTGTGGCTCCGACCGTCTTTCCCTCCGCGCCCACATTTCTGCCCCTGCGCAGCCCCTTGCATATTCCACAGAGAGGTCTTTTTAGCCCTGCCGTCTCTTGACAGCCACCCTCCGCCCCCTCCCCACATTCTTCTCGTTTGATTGGGGTGGGAGGAGGCAAGATTCAGAAACAAAAGCTTTTGTTTACATTTAAGGAATTCATTGTGTGTTCACTGCTATAGCTCTCTTGTGTTGTGTCATTGTTGCTTTCCATAATGGCTTCCAAAACTGTTTTCTCTTTGAACCCTCCTCATCCTTCCCCCCTACCAAGATGTGGGAATTTGAATGTAGACAGGAACACAATGACAGATTGAGGCTTTCTCACTTTCTCTCGAGTAGATAGAGAAAGCTAATAATTCGCCTATTAACTATCCTGTGAAATCAGTCAGATCAACCTTCTTTTTTCCCGTCTTTGGATGGGTCTCCTATTTTCCCTCATAAACCCAGTATCACTCTCTCCCATGTTTTGAGCGTGAACACGTGCCCGGCTGCGCTAAGCATTTTCTGTCCACTGCCTTAGCCCTTTCCACAGGCCTGTCTTACTATCCCCATTTTACAGTGAAAAAACTGAGCCCTTGGACAGACAAAATGACCTATCCAATGCTTTTTGTTTTATTTTGTTTTATTTCGTGTGTGTTTTCTTTTCAAAGGTAGAAATAGCAGAGCTGGGATTCAGATTACTATCAGATTCCAAACTTCACCATCATACAATACCTACACCATGCTAACCTACACCATGCTAAGCACTGACATCATCCTAACCTACATCATACTGACTCTTTTCAGGAAGGAGCAGGTGAGAGTCCTATGTCCTGGAAGATGGGCTAAATGGATGGCTCTACAGAGAAAGGAATCAGAGGCAGATGTTATGGCATCCAGAATCTTCCATCATGCTCAGAGTTTGCCAGATGCTCCAAAGCATCGCCTCATTTCAGCCTCACCGAAAGCCCATGAGTCAGGCATGGTTTTTCACCACCCCACCACCACTTGGTGTTACAAGTAAGGTTTAAACTGAGGGTCAGAGAAGTGATTTGTCCAAAGTCATTCAGCTGTAAGTGGAGATGGAATGTGGTTTTGCATTCAGGCTTTCAGTTCTCAAATCTTCACTGACCTTACTATACTTTTCTCTGCCTTTTAGCAATCCCTGAGTCAGGCTTCTCAAAACAATTAGAGGAAGGATGCAAGGTTCCCTGGGTCGGCTTATTCGGTGGTCAGTAGTTTGAAAAGTACAGTGAGTAATTGAGAATGTGGATTCTAGAAGCAAACTGCTCTATCATTTGCAAGTTATGTGACCTTCGGCAAGTGTCGGTGCCTCAGTTTCCTCATCTATAAAGGAATCATAACAGCACCTACTTTTTTTTTAAGGTGTACACTTTTATTCAACTGGTCTCAAGTCAGTGTACCGGTAAGCCCTGGCTGCCCCCACCCACTCCCAGGGAGACCAAAAGCCTTCATACATCTCAAGTTGGGGGACAAAAAGAGGGGGCCACAAAGGCTGATCATTCAAAATAAAACCAGATAAAAAAGTATTAAGGCGAAGATTTAAACATTTTTGCATTACATAATTTACACGAAAGCAATGCTATCCCCTTCCCTGTGCGGACTCAGGAGAGGACTGGGCCATTCTCCTTAGAGAGAAGTAGGGTGGCTTTTAGGAGGGCAAGGGGCTTCCTGTAACAATACATCTCACAATATTTGGAATGACTATTAAAAAAAGAACAGTCAAAGCCTTCAGCCACACTGTAGAACTTTATGGGATGTTCGCGCCAACTGACTGCTATCACCTTCACCATTCCAGTTTTTAAATCCTGAGTCAAGCCAAAAACAAAAACAAAGCCATGCCAATCTCATCTTGTTTTCTGCGCAACTTAGGTTTTGTCAAGAAAGGGTGTACACAACTAAGTCACAGTCTGCCTAGAAGCATTTGCGGTGGACAATGGAGGGGCCGGACTCGTCGTACTCCTGTTTGCTGATCCACATCTGCTGGAAGGTGGACAGTGAGGCCAGGATGGAACTGCCGACCCACACAGAGTACTTGCGCTCAGGGGGGGCGATGATCTTGATCTTCATCGTGCTGGGTGCCAGGGCGGTGATCTCCTTCTGCATCCTGTCGGCGATGCCAGCGTACGTGGTGGTACTGCCAGACAGCACTGTGTGGGCGTACAGGTCTTTGCAGATGTCCACGTCACACTCTATGATGGAGTTGAAGGTAGTTTCGTGGAAGCCACAGGATTCCATCCCCAGGAAGGAAGGCTGGAAGAGCACCTCGGGGCAGCGGAACCGCTTGTTGCTGATGGTGATGACCTGGCCATCGGGCAGCTCGTAGCTCTTCTCCAAGGAGGAGCTGGAGGCCGCAGTGGCCATCTCCTGCTGGAAATCCAGAGCAATGTAGCACAGCTTCTCTTTGATATCACGCACGATTTCCTGCTCTGCCATGGTGGTGAAGCGGTAACCACACTCGGTAAGGATCTTTATGAGGTAGTCAGTCAGGTCCCGGCCAGCCAGGTCCAGATGGAGGATGGCATGGGGATGGCATACCCCTCGAAGATGGGCACAGTGTGAGTGACCCTATCACCAGAGTCCATCATGATGCCAGTGGTACAGCCAGAGGTGTACAGGGACAGCATGGCCTGGATGGCCATGTCCATGGCTGGGGTGTTGAAGGTCTCAAACATGACGGGGGTCATCTTCTCGCGGTTGGCCTTGGCGTTCAGGGGGGCCTTGGTCAGCAGCACAAGGTGCTCCTCAGAAGCCACATGCAGCTTGTTGTAGAAGGCATGGTGCCAGATCTTTTCCATGTTGTCCCAGTTGGTGATGATGTCATGCCTGAGGGGGTACTTCAGGGTCAGGATGCCGCGCTTGCTCTGGGCCTTGTTGCCCACATAGGAGTCCTTTTGACCCATGCCCACCATGATGCCCTGGTGCCTGGGGCACCCCACAATGGAGAGGAAGATGGCCCAGTGGGCATCACTGCTAGCAAAACCAGCCTTGCACATGCTGGAGCCATTGTTGATGACGAGCACAGCGATATCATCCATGGAAAGCTGGCGGCGGGTGTGGACAGGCGGCTAAGGGCAAGGCTCTGTGCTCATGGGGCGGACGCAGTCTCGGCGGTCAGCAACACCTACTTTTAAGATTACTATGAAGTACTGGGAAAAGTGGATAGGATCACACTCAACATGAAGGAAGCTGGGGCAAAGGTTTGAGTGCAAGCAGTTGGTTTGTGATCCTAGAAAGCTCTGAAAGAGAATGGGGAAGAGGGAGGGAAGAAAGGCAAGCCAAAAAAGGTGCTGGCGAACAGGTTCCTGTGGAAGGGCAGGCCCTGAGAAACTGGAACACACCTCAGAATGGTCCCTAGGGACCCTTGCCTCCATCGTGCATCGGTAAGACTGCTCCTGGCCATTTACTGCCTCTCCACCTGGGGGAGGCAAGCCCTCTCTTAAGGCCAGAGCAGGTCCACTGGGAATAGCATGCAGGTGATCCTGGGGTAGGCCATGCCTGGGGTGGGGCCCTGACTTCCAGCTACCCTATAATCTCTCGATGTTGCTAACATATAATCTAGGTGGACTCTTTTCTCAGAAGCACTTGCCAAACAGCCCATTGTTTGCTCCAGATCTAGTTTGAAAGAGCAAAATTTCCTCTTTGAACTGTAACTACCTGCTGAGAGCTCTTTAGAAATTCTAGGTAATTAAAATTCCTTTAAAGTATCCATAGTCATGATTGTCCCATACACATCTGTATGTTTACCTTCTAGTTTACACAATTACAAATTATGTTTGCATATACTATTGTCTGATTTAATCCTCATGGTAAACCAGTGAGGTAGATGGTAGCCCTTGAAGCAATCTCAGAGTTTTAGATCTTTCTCCAAGGGATTAGAAACAGTTTAGCAATTTCAGCTGAAAGATGATTCCAAGGCCCTGGAGGAGTTTCACAACATTTCTCCTCTTTTCTATATGAACAGTCCCTGTGGGACCTAAAAAGTCCTGTTCTGGCCATTTTACTCATGTTTGGAAGCTTTGAGGATATGAAGCTTTGACCATATTGTTGCTTTTAGAATAATAAAGCAATTCAGTTACTCTACTCATTTTTTTCCTCAATGTACACATGTAGCAAGATATTAACAAAGAAGTTCTGCTAAGGCCTGAAGACAACAAGATCACATTTTAAGCAAGGTGCCAGACCACATGCAGGACTGGGGAGAAAGCCAGCAAGAGAAAACCAACTAGTTTTGTGACTCTATCACTCTACTTTCATGGTGATAGAATAGCCAGTCTTTGGCAGACAAGGAAAGAGGGTTTCTGGTTTTTGGTGGGTTGTGAGTCCCATGGGGGAGGAGAGGGAGTATAGGGACCTCATCACAAGCTCAGGGAATGGGGCTTCAACTTGTCCACTGAGAGGGGTTAATACATGTTTCTTGTAGCTTAGGAAACTCAGTGCACAGATGTCCAATTCCCACCTGGAAAATCCAAAGGACAGCAATAGGCTGACTCTAGCTTTGACTGTGGAGTAAGGGAGGAGGCTAGGACAGCTTGTGCTCCCCAAATTGGTCATGGTAGACGGGTGTGTGTGTGTGTGTGTGTGTGTGTGTGTGTGTGTGTATGGCCAATGTAGGCCACATCCAAGAAAGGCCAGGCAGTGAGGGGTTATCTTAGACCTGTTCAAGAGTGCTGTGTGGAGGGGCAAACCGGCCTCTCAGAGAGCAGCTCAAGGTATCACCAGGTTCGGAGGGCTGAGGAAGGAGTAAGTGAGTAGCAAGCACGGAGAGCCTCTGTCCTGCGAAGCAAACTGCAGGGAAGAGCTCCTCAGTGGTGGGAAGGTCACTGCAAAGAGCTGGTGAGAGTCAGTTGTCAGTATTTGTCAAGTCCAGAGCAGGCAGATGCTAAATTCCCAAGCCAGAGCCAGTCAAGCAAGAACTTTCCTGCTCCCCTAGCCTCTTCCCATTTGCAGGACTCCAGCTCTGAAAGAGGCAGGACTCATGGCTAGTAATCTGGGGAAGGAGGAGAAATACTAGCAGCTGATCACATACCCTCTCCCCAGCCTCCTTTCTCTTCACCTTTCAAGAATCCTGAGCTGGGACGGGGGAGAAGCTTCAACTTCAAAGCGAGAAGTTATGGGACTGAATAATTTAATTACTAAATGCATAGTGTGTGATTTAAAGGACTGGAAGATTGTTGCCATTACTAAGTGTGACCAGAAAGCCATAGATTTACCCTAAATTTCATCTGGGGCAAAAGAAGAGGTGGCTTCCCTGGGCAGATGAAAGAGAACAGTGGAAAATCAAATAAATTTGCTTGTGAATACACTCTGTGAGTCGTGTTTGGTCAGCGTGATGGCTATCCACATTTCCAGCCCTGGGAGATTGACAAGTGCTCAGGGAAAAGTGGGCTGTGGTTTTGAGTGGTCTCTGGGTCAGAACCCCAGAAGACTTCACTGGAGAAGTGAGACCAACCATAGAGACAGGCCAATTTCCACAGCCACAGTGGGGCTACAGCCAAGAGGTCTTCAATGCTCCCCATCCGATTTAGAAGCCCGTCCTGACCTGCGATTGACAATGCCTCTGTGTTCACTGCTGTAAGACCATGGTGGCAGATGGCTATGGCTGCTACTGCTTGCTCATTGGGAATACCAAACTCAGTCTAAAAATCCACAAGCTATGCCCCTAGAGACTACCTGATGATGAATCTATTAAGAGCTTGAATCTCTCTGGATGAATGGTTTGGATAATGGCTGTGCATATTACAGCAAACAAAGTGTTTTGGGAGACTTTCTTCACTTATTGCCTCTCGACTGCAAACCTGCCCTTCTGTGCTTGCTTTATGATGCTGGGCTGGGATTCTGCCAACCACTGTCCTGCTTTGCCAGCTGGCTCCACGTTAGGCCCTTCCCGTGGAAGGCCGCAGAGGGAACAGCATGGTGAGGGAGAAAGAAACTCCTTCCTTCCTGTCTGCTTCCTGCAGATTTTCTGCTCCTGTCAGTGCCACTCTAGTCTCACTTCTTCACCCCGGCAGTGGCCGTTCCTTCTTAGAGCAGCAGTCAAATGTAGTTTGCAGGTTTTCCAGCACTTACAGAACCAGCCTCGTGCTCTCATTCTCTCAGGAGATATTGGGTTCTCAGGGACCCTCTCCAGCTCAGAAATGCCAGCCCAGCCAAGCGGTGCCCCCTCCTCAGAGTCTGAGTCTCAAGTTTTCAAGTTTTAATCATTCCCGCTCCTTCCTGTTCTCAGCACTAGGGGCGGGAGCTGCTTCCTACAGTTGCTTCTCCACCTCCCACCCCATCCCAGTGATGGAGTCTTGCTCTGTCACCCATGCTGGAGTGCAGTAACATATTTTAGGCTCACTGCAACCTCCACCTCCTCCCAGGTTCAAGCAATTCTCCTGCCTCAGCCTCCACAGTAGCTGAGATTACAGGCAGATGCCACCATACCTAGCTACTTTTTGTTAGTAGAGATAGGGTTTTACCATGTTGACCAGGCTGGTCTTGAACTCCTGACCTCAGGTGATCCACCCACCTCTGCCTCCCAAAGTGCTGGGATTACAGGCATGAGCCACCACGCCCCACCAATCTGCAGTTGCTTTTACTGTGATACCTTAGTGTCTTCTTTTAGTTACCTAGTTAGCAACTTCATATTTAATCTTTTTTATTTTTATTTTTTTGAGACAGGGTCTCGCTCTTTTACTCAAGCTGGGTGCTGAGGCATGATCATAGCCCACTGTAGCATCAACTTCCGGGGCTCAAGCAATTCTCCTGCCTCAGCCTCCAGAGTAGCTGGGACTACAGGCGCACACTACCACACCCTACTAATTTTTTATTATTTGTAGAGATGAAATCTCACGATGTTTCCCAGGCTCGTCTCAAACTCCAGGACTCAAGCAATCCTCTCTCATCGGCCTTTCAAAGTGCTGGGATTAGAGGTGTGAACCACTGTGCATGGCCCCAATAATTCTTATATTACCTTCTGTGTTCAAATAACAGTTGGTGTTTTCCATCCAGAGTGAGATACCTCTCAATGAAAAAAACGGAGAACTACAGTATCCCAGAAGACTTGTTGGGGTAAAGAATCGGTGAGGCCTCTAAGCAAGGAAAGACTGGAGTGGTTGCTTTTTATTATTATTATTATTATTTATTTATTTACTTCTGTATTTATTTATTTTGAGATAGGGTCTCACTTTGTCACCTAGGCTGGAGTGCTGTGATGTGAACCTGCTCACTGCAGACTTGACCTCCTGGGCTCAAGCAGTCCTTTCACCTCAGCCTCCCAAGTAGGTGAGACTACAGGCATGTGCCACCACGCTCAGCTAATTTTTGTATTTTTTGCAGAGACAGGGTTTTGCATGTTGTCCAGGCTTGTCTCAATCTCCTGAGCTTAAGTGATCCTCCCACCTAGGCCTCCCAAAGTGCTGGGATTACAGGCATGAACCACTGTGCCTGGCCTGTTTTTTTAAATCACGAAGCCCTTGGAGAAGGAGATGACACACAGGACTTTCTCTCTAGGAACTGTAAATGTCTATTGGCACATCGCCCACCTGCACAACCCTTGCACACAGTTACTCAGTTTTAAGCGTTGGTGGACCCCAAAGCCCAGGTACCGATGCCTCTGGTAGAATGTTGGCTAGGTTGAGTCTGCATGTTGGAAGAAATCTAGTTGGCTCTCAGAGGCTGTTGCCTAAGCCTAGAAAAAGTCGAACAAAAGATCTGTCACTCCTGGATTGCCAAGGAGCTGTCCCAGATTTTCAGACTCCCTGAATTTGAGTTAAATATCCTGACTGCAGACCTGCCAACCACCCTGGACTTGAAATTGCTCTTGCATCCAAAGCCTTAAAAATGTGTTGTTTTCAACAACAGCTATTTTACTCATGGGGGCCCAGCCAACAAGAATGAGCCTTCTGAAGCAGAGCCCTGTTTTCTAGGCTGTCCTCCCCCAGAGGCTCCTGGCTGGCCCAGGGTCTCCCCAACCTTCTCTCTCCGTCCTTCAGTGCCACCTAGAGTGTAGTCCTCCTGGACAGAAAGGTGCGTCGCCATCTCCTGGGCGGCACTATTATTGCATGTCCATTTTCTAGAAAATTCCTGGCATCTGGGTTCTATGTAAACATAAGAACTTTTCCTCTACAGTGAGTTGGTAATCTGGAATATGTTTTGTGGAAGATGATGGCCTAAGCCCTTAGAAGGGCGGACACCGAGTTTGGGAAAAGTCACTCCCTCTGGGCTTCATTTTTCTTCATCTCTAAGACAAGGCAGTTATCCTGATGCTGAGGAATCTGTAGCTGATTTTCCTTTCTCCCTCAAACTATCGTGTCGACCTTTTCACATTAGAAGGCAGAGAATGGAAAATAATTCTTCCTCCACGTACACAGTTAAGTAGCTAACACACATCTTTATAGAGCTGTCCTAGATACATTTGATTTTTGGTTCCACGTTGATCTTTTTTTATTTTTATTTTTTCGTAGAGACAGGGTCTCGCTATGTCGTCCAGGCTAGTTTCAAATTCCTGAGCTCAAGCAATCTTCCTTCCTCGGCCTCCCAAAGTGCTGGGATTACAGGCGTGAGCCACTGTGCCCAGCCACCATCTTGATCTTTTAAGTTATTTAGACATTGTTCAAGATATAAACTGATTTTTCTTTGATTCAAAAAGGCTTTACCGTTTTATTCATTCATTCCACAAAAGGATTTATTCACAACTCAAAAACTGTTATTGAGGGCCTACTATGCACCAGGCACTTTTGAAGCACTAGGGAGACAGCAATAAACAAAACAGACACAAGCCATTCCCTCATGGAGCTTCTTACCTACTGCAGGAGACAGGCAATAAATAAAATGTGCAGCATGTTGGCTGAAAGAGGATGTGGGCCAAGAGGATTTTTTTTGTCTATCTGTTTTGTTTTTTAAGATAGGAGAAATTACAGCACATTTTTCTGCAGAGGGGAATGATCCAGGAAAGTGGGAGAAATGATGATGCACAAGAGAGGAGGGACTGGTGGAGTGATGCCTCGCGGAGGTAAGGGGAAGTGGCATCTAGTGCACCAGTGAAGAGGGCGGTGCAAATATTTACCAGGTCCCTGGCAGGATCAGAACCAGGGCAAGGTGCTGGAGATCCAGCAGTAAAGAATATGGACAGTAGCCCTGCCTTCCTGTAGATTTCACCCTAATTAGGAAAATGGACAAAAAACAAACTAGGCCGGGCACAGTGACTCATGCCTGTAATCCCAGCACTTTGGGCGGCCAAGGTGGGCAGATCACTTGAGGTCAGGAGCTCAAGACTAGCCTGGCCAACATGGCAAAACCCCGTCACTACTGAAAATACAAAAATTAGCTGGGCATGGTGGTGCATGCCTGTAATTCCAGCTGCTTGGGAGGCTGAGGCCTGAGAATCACTTGAACCGGGGAGGCAGAGGTTGCAGTGAGCTGAGAGTGTACCACTGCACTCCAGCCTGGGCAACAGAGCAAGACTCCATCTCAAACAACAAACAAACAAAAAATTAATAAATGAGGCATGGTACTCATGGCTTGAGGTATGTGCTATGACAGAAACACAATGGTCATGGAAATCCTCTTTGAGAAGTGCCATTTAGACTGAGTTTTAAAGTGTGACAAAGAGATGTCCATGTGCAGAGCCCCAGGAAAGAGGATTTCAAGCAGAAAGAATAGCAAGTACAAAATCCTGAGGAGGAGGAGCTTGGTGCATTTGCGCACCTGATTGGAGGTGGGGCTGCTGAAGGGTAGTTACAAGGAGGGTGAAGCATGAGATGGGGTTACAGAGGGTGACCATTGATGGCTTTTTCTTAACAGTCAATAAATTTTATGAGCAAATTTGTAGATAACTCAAGGCTAGGAAGGACAGCTCGCACTGTTAAATGGCAAAATCAGAATTTAAAAAACCAATCACATTGATGGCATGTAACAAATTTCAATGTCAAATGTTGCATTAGGGCTCAAAAAAATCAGTTTCAAGAAAACAGTAAAAGGAAGATCAAATACACTGCCAGTTGGTATGAAAAGGTTCTGGGTTTTCCAGAAAGCAAAGCCTAAAACAGGCCTAAATGCAAACTCTTTCCTGAGCAATGTGACTAAAGGAGCAGAAGTGAGAGAATGGGAAGGCAAAGAGAAGAAAAAAGAACCAATACAGAGCTGTGGTGTTGAGGTGGCCTCGTCCGCAGGCTCCTGCTGGTACAATCTCGGGGGCCCATGGAGGAGCTCGAAAGGTGCTTCAGTGCCAACTAGAGAGCAAAGAGAGGGAATAGCATTTCTCCCTTGCTCCACGCATCGCACACCAAAGGCTCTCCCCGTGGTGGCTATGTCCCCCAAGGGTGAATGCCAAGCAGGCTACCATGATGGTCCCATTTGCACTGTCACTCAGAGGCTCAAAGGCAGAAAGCAAGAGGCAGAAGGAGTGGCCTGAGATGGATCCTGGTCAACTGCACTTGTGGGAACTGGTAGGTGCCCCACAGAACTGGGCACAGCTGGAATAAGAGACAGGGGAGACCCAAGCTCTGAAGTGATTGACAGTGGGGTCTCCTACATATAAGCTGAGGAAGGACAATTTCCCTCCGTTTGACATTTCATCTCGAAATCTTTTTAGGTTTTCTGCAGAAATACAGGTGTGTAACTGAATCTCATTCTCAATGCTTTCAGGATATTTGGGCCTTAGAGGTAAAAAGGACCTCCAAAACACTATCCCCGAAGCCATAATAATTCCTTCTTTAAAATTTCTCAGGCCAAGCCCAGTGGCTTACCCAGTGGTTCACAGTGTAATCCCAGCATTTTGGGAGGCTGAGGCAGGAGGATCGCTTGAGCCCAGGAGTTGGAGAGCAGCCTGGGTAAGACAGTGAGACCTCATCTCTACAAAAAATTGAAAAGTTAGCTGAACGTGGTGGCACACTCCTATAGTTTCAGCTAATCAGGAGGCTGAGCTGGGAGGATTACTTGAGCCTGAAAGGTAGAGGTTGCAGTGAGCCGAGATCAAGCCACTGCACTTCAGCCTGGTCAACAGAGCTAGACCCTGTCTCTAAATAAATAAAAATAAGGCCAGGCGTAGTCACTCATGCCTATAATCTCAGCACTTTGGGAGGCCAAGGCATATGGATCACTTGAGCTCAGGAGTTTGAATCCAGCCTGGGCAACATGGTGAAACCCTGTCTCTGCAAAAAATACAAAAACTAGCCAGTGTGGTGGCTCATGCCTGTAGTCCTAGCTACTCGGGACGCTGAGGCTGGAGGACTGCTTGAGCTCAGGAAGCAGAGGTTGCAGTGAACCAAGATCGCACCACTGCCACCCAGCCTGGGTGGCAGAGCAAGACCCTATCTCAAAAATGAAAAATTAAAAAAATAGAGCTACAAGGAGGAAGGGGTGATGGGAGCTGGGGTTGGGGGACAAAAATATAAATAAATAAATACAATTTATCTAATTCAACAAAGGAATCTTTATTAAATATTATCTAAGTCTTCTGAATCTTTATCAAATGCTCCATTTATATAAACTGCTTACTTCTGCTAAACCGGGGGCTATCATGGTGGGAGGGAAGTGAAGGGTTAGGGAAACTACTCATCCCATTTATCCCAGGCCAGGTAAAGACCTCAAATTTAAGATTTTTGATTCACCTCCAAATGAAGTTATACGTAGACGTCTCAGAGCCACAATAACAACAACATTGAAAGAAGATGTTCTTCAAACAGCTCAAACTTGTGTCCTCATCCTCAGATCAAACTGCCTGTGGTACATGATAAATAAATATTTTCAAAAGTTCTATAATTATCTTGCAAAATAATTCAGTGCCTTTGCTGCTCAAATGTATCAATTTATGAACTGTTGTTTCCAAAAATCATAATTTTTATGATTATCTTTGGATGTTTCTTTTAAAAAATATATATATATATATATATATATATATATGAGGAGCCTTGAGAAATGGACATGGCCTGTGTATTTCTTGACCTCTGAGATACCAAGGCTAACCCCTACCAACCTGCAGAAATACTGTTTCTGCAAGTCCCATCTGCCTCCATTGTGAGTGCTTATTAACCCTGCAACTTTTGTCTGCTCAGGAAAAAGCAAAAGGTAACTAGCTGGAGGGTAAGTGAGGAACCTTTGCTCCTTTTCCCAGCTCTGAAGGTGCTTGTAAATATCACTCAAGGTGCTCTGGCATTGCACTGGAGATTGGTTTGTTTTTCATCTCGCAAAGGGTTAGGAGTCCCTTTGTGAAACTGTTGCTGTGTGGAGGCAGCACTACTAGATATGCCTTTGTTGAATCCCCAGAGAATTGTCTTTGGTCTGTGTTTCTTCAACCTATTTGTTCTTTCTCTCTCTTTTTTTTTTTTTGAGATAGTGTCTTGCTCTATTGCCCAGACTGGAGTGCAATCTCAGCTTACTGCAAACTCCACCTCCTGTGTTCAAGTGATTCTCCAGCCTCAGCCTCCTGAGTAGCTGTGATTATAGGTGCCTACCATCACATCCAGCTAATTTTTGTATTTTTATTAGAGACGGGTTTCAGCATGCTGGCCAGTTTAGTCTTGAACTCCTGACCTCAGGTGATCCGCCCACCTCAACCTCCCAAAGTGCTGGGATTACAGGCGTGAGCCACCGCACCCAGACAACCTATTTATTCTCTAGGCTACTTCAAGTCCAAGGCTCAAAGCTCTATTCTCTCCTCATTAAATCCCTGCTGGTTCTCCAATGGTGACTTTAGGGGAGGCCCCATAAAGGTGAGAAGTAATTTACCTCTGCCCTGCAGGCGCTAAACTAGCTGGCTGCATGGTGGCACACTCTTATTCACCTCCTCACTGGGCTCCTGGGTTTCCAAACTCTGCCCTCAAAGGTTCTAGGTAAGGGTCACACAAGTAATTCAAAGAGGATCTCATGGGCTTGAGCTAATCAGCCTGTGTTTAGAGCAATTTTCATGACATCTGGGCCAAAATCCCTTCCCATGAAGTCCCCCAAGTGGGGACTTAGGGCCATGCCTCACTCTTATCCTTCCTAATATAACTGGTTGTCCTTGGCCTGTGTATGCCTGTCCTTGCACGATGTTTAAGATGACATAATCTAGAGGTAGGTGTTGCTCATTCTGTTGTCATCTCTTCTGATGGCCAGAGCCTCTCTCTAATCATCCTGAGATATATCCCCTTGCTAATTTCCCTTCCTAAGCCTAATCCTGTGGGTTAGAGATCAAAACAGGGGAAGTGGGAGGAACAGAAATGATTCCTGTAATCTGCTTCCCAGACAGGTGATTGTTGAGAACTAAGGAAACAAAAAGGGATTTAGTAGGGGAGTCTTCCACCTCTGAAGGAAAGCCACAAGAAGATCAAGAAGGGGTGTCATCCCCGCTCCTCCCATACAGACTCCAATCTGTCTCAGCTGTCAGTTTCACTGGTACTCTGCTCACCTAAGTGGAAACTTATTAAAACTTACTGGCATTAGGGTGGCCACCTCTTTGGGAACAGTCTGAAGAGGCTGGAAATTGATCAAACTCTGGGCCTGGAGCAGTCGCAGCTACTTCCCTTTTGTTCTCCACAGACGCCCAGCCTACCCACTGGCACTGTCCTGGGAGGTTCACAGAGTCAGGGCAAGACCCCACAAGATGCCTGGGTTCCAGGAGGTTGCAGGATCAGTTCCATAGGTGCATTATGAAATGACTCAGCCTGCGGTGCGGACAATGATCTTAATGGGAAAACACTTTGGGGGCAGATCGGGAGAGAGAGCACAGACGCTTCAGTCCTGGCAGAGAACCAGTTTGTAGTCTCAACAAGGTTTGATTCATCTAAGGTCTGTGGAGCACGTGCTCTGACCAGCTCCTGCTTTTGAGGGACAAACACATTGGGAAGGCACGGCCCTGCTCAACAGGACAGGAGTCAGTCTTCCGACTTCCCACCTGAGGAGAGGCGATAGCTTCAGGGGAGGAAGGAGCAAGGTGACTGGAGCTGTAGGGGAAGCCTTCTTGAGGAGGGCGCTCACATGGGCTCTGAAAGGGAAGAGGACAGGGAGAATATTCTGGAGCTGAGAAGGTAAAGAGAGAACTTCATGGAAGTTTTTTCCTTTGGGGGAAAGCAAGTTCAAACCTTGAATATTGTTCCCTATGCTAACTCCCTTAGGATGGAGAGAGAATCTCTTTTTGCCCCTTATTCCCCCAAACAGTCTATGAGGAATCAGAGCTCTCAGTCTGAATCCCATTACTACCAGCACTCATAATCATAAAGATGGCAGTGTCTATCACTGACAGAACATTTTCTACGCATGAGGCACTGTGCTTAAGTGCTTTACAAACATTAACTTTATTTAATCTTTATAACTACTTTTCCAAATAGGTTCTATTATTAAGTACTGCTACTATCAGTAATACTATATTATTAACTAATGCCATTGTAGATAGCATTGCTAACATTATTAAATACCATTACTACTATCATTATTGGGTACTATTATTAGTACCCAATAGTACTGACATCCCTAATTTATAGACAAGGAGATTAAGACTCACAGATACAGGTGGGAGGATCACTTGAACCCAGGAGTTTGAGACCAGCCTGGGCAACATAGAGAGACATCACCTCTACAAAAAAATAAAAATAGGCTGGGTGCGGTGGCTCACACCTGTAATCCCAGCACTTTGGGAGGCCGAGGAGTGTGGATCACGATGTCAAGCAATCGAGACCATCCTGGCCAACATGGTGAAACCCCGTCTCTACTAAAAATACAAAAATTAGCTGGGCGTGGTGGTGCACGCCTGTAGTCCCAGCTACTGGGGAAGCTGAGGCAGAATTGCTTGAACCCAGGAGGCAGAGGTTGCAGTGAGCCGAGATCGTGCCACTGCATTCCAGCCTGGTGCCTGGCAACAGGGTAAGACTCTGTCTCAAAAAATAAAAATAAAAATAAAGTTGAGCATGGTGGCATGCACCTATAGTCCCAGCTACTTGGGAAGTTGAGGCAGGAGGATCTCTTGAGCCCAGGAGCTGGAGGCTACAGTGAGTTGACATCTTGCCATTGCACTCTGGCCTGGGCAACAGAGTAAGACCCTGTCTTTTAAAAAAAAACAAGAAAGAGGCTGGACGCAGTGGCTCACGCCTGTAATCCTAGCATTTTGGGAGGCTGAGGTGGGCAGATCACCTGATGTCAGGGGTTCAAGACCAGCCTGGCCAACATGGTGAAATCCCGTCTCTACTAAAAATACAAAAAAATTAGCCAGGTATGGTAGCACATGCCTATAATCCCAGCTACTCAAGAGGCTGAGGCAGGAGAATCATTTGAACCCAGGAGGCGGCACTCCAGCCTAAGCCACAGAACAAGACTCCATCTCAAAAAAAAACAAAAAAACAAAACAAAAAAAACCAAGACAGGGAGTCACAGATGTTAAGTTACTTGCCCATGTGGATAATATTGGTGGAGCCCAGGCATAAACCCACACATTGACTCCAGAGCTCTCAAATTTAACCACACGTATATTATCTCTTAGTCCTTAAGTGTTTCTGGGCCCAATCAGACACTGGATGCTACTCATCCTACTCCCTTCTGCTCTTCTTGATCTAGGGAAGCCTAGTTCAAGTCTCACCTTTTCTCTGAGACCCTCCCCAACCTCTCCCGCCCTCACAGGGCACTTTTTTTTTCTGATTACCTACAGCACTTACAATGTGTGCCGCTGACTTGGCATTTCATGGTCCAAGGTCTCAGGTCATTATCTCATTCAAATGGGAACACCCTGCCTCTCCAACAAGCCTGCAAATAACCCCGGGGAAGGACATGTCTTATTTCTGGAGGCAAGAGAAATACTTGGAGAATTGGCTTGAATGACTCCTCCCCTACCCCTGCAGCATGTCCTCTGGAAGGCCCTGCTCAGTTATCTTGGCTGCCTGCCCTCCGCAGACACCCCTCCTTCCTTGCCCTCTGTCAATATCTGCATTCTGCCTTTTCTCACCTGGCAAAGATAAATCCTGCAGCTCTCCACCACCTGCCTGATGGGGCTGTCTAGCTCTTTGCTATCCAGAGAGGTCACTGCAGGCTATGCCCAGAGAACTCCCGGCCCTACCCTAGGTCCCTTGCCTGGGTGGAAAAGTGGCCTCCCCTGGTGTGCGGACTTAGACTGTCACTGTGCAATGTAAAGGGATGGACCAAGCCCCAGCATGGGGCAGCATCTACTGCCCTGACCCCCTCAGTGCTTTCCCATAAACTGCCATCTCAGAGGAAGAATCAATCCACTCTGTAATCATGCTCTTGGGGGGGTCTGGGGACTGATTGATGGGTCTAGTTGTTTTATTATAAGCCACTGTAAGTTAAGTAAGTCAAATCAATAAACTTTATAGGTCTCCCCAGATTGTTCCAGAGGCAAGACCCAGTGGCTTTCACCTCAATAGATTTAGACCCCTGCCCAAATAAAAAGCAATAGTCGCCTGGAGAAACAGTTTGATTTCCTTTTGAGAGACTCTCTCAGTGCCCTTGAGCCTGTCATGACTTAAATCAATAACTTTAACCACTTCCAAGAAGAAATCAGTTGCCTTTGGATGGTCTTCATGCCACTTCCTGATGTCCTTGGCACACAACAATTTTTGATGCCTGGAGTGAACCAGTCAAAGCAGTCAAGACTGTGCTATCCTGTCCTTGGGGCCCAGGCACAGTCCCCTAGTCTGAGCATTCCAGCCCTTTCCTCTCTTTCAAGTGTTCTCTTTATCCTGCCCAACTGTCCCAAATCTCTCCTTAACCGAGACCTCCCTCTAGCCCACCCTTGCTCTGTATTCCTGACCTCCAGGGCCCTGAATGACCAGCCT
Organism: Cacajao melanocephalus; assembly: GCA_963573385.1. Taxonomy (NCBI): domain Eukaryota; kingdom Metazoa; phylum Chordata; class Mammalia; order Primates; family Pitheciidae; genus Cacajao; species Cacajao melanocephalus. Next base: position 54,394 of record CAUYLG010074474.1, on the reverse strand, counting down.
AGCTAATGAGGAGCTGGTCTTCCCTCTCATTTTGAGGTGAATGTAGCAGTCCCTCCAGGTGGCACTTTTGTCCATTTACAAGAATATCTAGGAAGCAGAATATACATGGTGGCAGTAGCTGTGAACTAAAAACAAAATTCTGAGGCTCCTGACCATCTGGAAGGACCCCTCCTCTCGGCCAAGGGCATTCCAAAGTTAACCTGGAAAATTAGTTGAGGCCACGATGGGACCGGGGATTGCACATGCCTCATTGCACCCTCCTCCCTTTGGAATTCAGGCACAACTGACCAGCATTAACATCAAAACAGAGATCTTAAGACTGTAGCAATAAGACACCAAATTCTAGCCTGACTCTAATATAGCATCACATGACAGACAACAGGCCCTGAAAGAAATCAAAGTACTCTTTTACTCACATGTTTTGAAATGGCCCTGCAAAACTGTCTCTTGTAGGGGAAATCTACATTCTGTAAAGAATCCCTCTCCCTTTCTACGTCTTTTCCCTGATCCAGGAGAGAATTAACTAAGAGTCTGGCACCTTTTAAGTCTGATAAGAAACATTTACTATCTACTCTTTCTGAAATCTGCTACCTGGAGGCTTCATCTGCATAATAAGAACCTTGGTCTCCATAATCCCTTATCTTATCTCAGATACTCCCTTCTACAGATTCCATACTTTTAGATAAACTCTTTCAATCAATTTCTCTGGGAAAATCTTTGAATGCATCTGTGACCTGAAAGTTCCCCTCCCCGACCCCTTCGAGTTGTCCTGCCTTTCCAGACCTAACCAATGTATATCTTACACATATTAATTGATGTCTTATGTCTCCCCAAAGTATATGAAACCAAGCTGTAGCCTGACCACCTTGGACACATGTCATCAGGACCTCCTGAGGGATGTTTTTATTCTTGGCAAAATAAACTTCTAAATTGATTGAGACTCAGATACATTTTGGTTTACATAGCAATAGCAGATTGATAATACCTCAATGGAATGACTGCAATGATGAGAATTTCACACCTTGGTGGGGTGGAGTGTGTCTATTCTGCGCCACTTTTAAGTTATTTCTCAGAGAAAGTAACCATCTCTGTCCACCTAGGGCTGGCCATGAGAGAGGCCAGCCGACCTTACACTGTCTGCCAGGGCTAGTTTAGTGGTCATCCTCACTGCCTGAGCTCTGCCCTGCACTCTCCCATTCTTCAAGGGTTAACTGTGATGGAGCCAGCAGTAAAATGGTCTGTCTAGGAGCCAGGAGCCATCAGGATAGCAAAGCCATCTCCAACCCTCTGCCCAATGTCAGAGCACTATGCCAGTGTAAGTTCCCAAGTCACCCATCTGGGATGGTGGCTAAAGGCCCCCACGATATTTTTATTCTCTAGAATGGGAATAAGACCCACCACTCTTTGGCCACGGAATCAAACTTTTAAATACCAGGAGTTCCATGGTTGCTCCAGAGCCCATTCTGTGCTGCCGAGACGGACTCTCAAATCAGGCGACTGAGTGGTCAGGATGAGGTTGTCGCAAAACTGTTTCTATGTTGGGTAAAGTTTTAAATAGAATGTTGTGGGAAAAGCCTTTCCGCACATGGTCCTTGTACTAGAGAGACTCAGGATTCCTGCTGCTTGGCTTCCCAGAGGCTGTCTGTCCCTCTGTGAGAGGCTGGGGCAGATCCTAGAGCAGTGACATACCAGGGACAGTCTGGGTAGATCGTTTTAACATCCTCTCCTCTATGTGACAACACTCAGCAGTAATCATGCGATTAAACAAATAATACAACAGTCCCCCTTATCCACAAGGGATATGTTCTAAGACTCCCAGTGGATGCCTGAAACTGAAGGTAGTATTGAACCTATCTACACTGTTTTTTCCTTTGCGTACACGCTGTATAGTAGGGATACGCTGGAATGATTCACATCCCAGCTGGGAGGGACAAAGTGAAGCAGCACAAGATTTCATCATGCTTCTCAGAACAGTGCATAATTTAAAACCTATACATTGTTTACTTCTGGAATTTTCCATTTAATATTTTCAGACCGCAGTTGACTACAGGTAACCTAAACTGCAGAAAGCAAAACCACAGAGAAGGGAGGACTACTGTGGTAATGGGCGGAAAAGGAACATAGGCAATAAAACTTTCATTTTATTCAGCTTCATGTATAACTATGAGAGCAAAAATAAATGTTAAAAACAAATGTTAAAATGAAAAAAAATAAAAAAGTAATGATTGATATATTTTCATTGCACCAGTACTTTTAAAAACTGGAGCATACATACATACTGGTCTGTGACAGCAATGAACAATATTGCAGTTTCCGTTTTTGAGACTTAACCTCTACAAATTTCTTGGTAAGTTTATCAAAATTGATCTTCACATACTCATGTGCAATGGGCAGTTTGTTGATATGTCTTCAATCATAGTTGTTAATTTTAATTTAGAAAAAAAAACTCTTGTATATGAGTCAGCAGATATACAAATAGGAAGTTTTAAACAAATGAGTAGGTCTGTCAAGACTCCTAAAAAGTCCATTTCGTAATTCATTTCAAAACTTTTAAGACTGTCCATGTATAGGCTTCTTTGGGGTCAATTATGACTACTTTCAAATATCTCCAGTCAAAAAACCTCTACTAGAATATCTTCACCAGAAAATTCACCATACATTTCTATTATCATTGGTAAACTTCTGAAATTTTTCTTCTAGAAGAATCAGAAAATGGCTGTGTGGCAGTAAATATTGGTATTATTTGATCTGTTGCTTTAGAACAAGCATCCAATTCCTGATGAAAACAATAAAGGCACTTAAACATTGCCTTTTGAGTTCTTCTGGCCGTGGTCATGCGGAAGAGAACAGAGACTAAGATTCTGTTTCTTCATGTTACAGTCATGCCTTCCATGGTTTATTTTCAATCTATTGTTTAAGCACAGGAATACATGGTTCTGTTAGTAAAACACCAGGGATTCGGTCTAGGTCCTGCTGCTTCATGCACAGGTAGCCAGTCCCTGAGATAAGATAGGTGAGTATTGCCAAGGAAGAAGGCTTTAATTGGAGCTGCAGCCGAGGAGATGGGAGCTCAGTCTCAGATCCATATCCCTGACTGACCAAAACCCAGCAGTTTATATAGCAGAAGAAATGAAACAATGTGTAAGAAAATAGGAACTAGGTAGGGGCAAGGGAAGCAGTCATGCTGAATGAGAAGTCCTGGCATCTCATTGTCTGGATGTGGTGGTCTGGTGAGTTTCAGTTCCTTGATACTTTTTTTGAGAGGCCTGAAGGTCATTTCCTGAGGAAGGAACTCAGGCAAAACAAACGTAAGTTTCAATCCAGAAGGGTCAATTTCTACATATGTCCAAAAAACTGTCAATAGGACTATTGGGGCAGTTTTCAGTTCCACAGGGTTTAGAACCCAGAGGATCCAAATTTTTAGGTACTTTGGAAACAAATGCTTGTGGGTGAATCTACTTGAGTCAAGGATTAATTTTTCAAATTAATGTCTTATATAAAATACAATGATGGTTAATAGATATTATTTAAATGAATTAATTTAAAGCCTCCATTGTTAAGACTCAACAGCAGCCACAACAATTATTTAGAACTTAGGCCAACAAGATTTTTTTCAAGGAAGAATATTTTTATCACTGTAATTGTTTAGAATTGCTGGTATGCGGTGATAATAAAAAGCAGACTGGATTTTAGTTTGTTTTAAAATTTGCTGCAGACAATGAACCCCTTCTAGCCTGCCCCTGGGATGGATGGATCCCACTGGCTGCCCTACCCCGGTACCCCAATGCCTCAAATGAGGAGCAGAGGCAACTGTCATCCAAAACCTTTAGAAGAGTGCATGTGTGCAGGTCACAAAGTAAAGGCCTGCATCCAGGTTGCAGATTTGTTTTGTTTGGTCTACAATGTTAAAAATTTTTTTTAATTAAAAACTTAAAAAACAAACCTTTGATATCTTCTGGCAGGGTGTGTGCTTACAGTTTGTCACAGTCCCCATCACTCCTTATTTATCATACCTTGTCTAATCTGCCCACTTAAATTATCTGCCTGGCTTATGTAGGTCTCTGGGTTTGTGACCCTACTTTGTGACATTGTTTCTAGAGTTGTCCTTTTTCCAGTTTTTTAGCTTTTCAGCGTTTGCTGTCTTCCCCTAGCCCTCATTGGCCACAGCTCACCAGCCTCTCCCTGGCCCCTCAGCTTCACCATTCAGAGACCCTTTCCCCCTTGTTTAACCCAGCAGTTGCTCTTACTTTACATCTCATTCCATTACTGCCACTCTGCTTCAGGAAGGAGGCACTCAGGCAGCCACTAAACCATCTTTATTTGTTTATTTTTTTGAGACAGAGTCTCATTCTATTGCCCAGGCTGGAGTGCAGTGGCACAATCTTGACTCACTGCAACCTCCACCTCCCGGGTTCAAGCCATTTTTGTGCCTCAGCCTCCCGAGTAGCTGGGATTACAGGTGCACACCACCATGCCCTGCTAATTTTTGTATTTTTAGTAGAGATGGGGTTTTACCATGTTGGCCAGGCTGGTCTTGAACTCCTGACCTCAAGTAATCTGCCTGCCTCGGCCTCCCAAAGTGCTGGGATTACAGGCGTGAGCCACCACGCCCAGCCTAAGCAATCCTTCTTGAGCCTGAGTTGGGCAACTGCCTCCCTTCCAATGGGAACTTTGCTCCTCAGCTGCTTCTGTGACACTCAGGGAGGCCAGCAAGGAGGCTACCCTTCCCAGTGTCCAGCAAGGGGCTCACTCCTGTGGTTGGTGGTGAGGAAGTGAAACTGCCTTTGGAAAATTATGACTAAGACAGTGAGAGAGATCTAACCAACTCCATCTTGATTCTAATTTCCAAACTGTCCTTGTTTATTCCTGGGCATAGGCTAAACTAACTTTGGGAGAAAGTTAGTGTATAGTTTATAGTTTATAGTTTAAAACAAAGACGGTAACAGCCCTTTCCCAAAGAAGACCTCCTTCTTGCCTAGGGACTAGATTGCCTTTGAAAGGACTAACATTAGCGACAAGATTAGAAATTATGGGCTAGGTGCAGTGGCTCACGCCTGGAATCCCAGCACTTTGGAAGGCTAAGGCGGGCAGATCATGAGATCAGGAGTTTAAGACCAGACTGGTCAACATGGTGAAACCTCATCTCTACTGAAAAATAAAAAGTTAGCTGGGCATGGTGGCTCATGCCTGTAATCCCAGCTACTTGGGAGGCTGAGATAGGAGAATTGCTTGAACCAGGACCCGGGAGGCGAAGGTTGCAGTGAGCTGAGATCGCATCACTGCACTCCAGCCTGGGCTACAGAGCTAGACTCCATCTCAAAAAAAAAAAAAAAAAAAAAAAAAAAAGAAAGAAAAGAAATTACAGTTTTAGGAGTCATGCAGCTAGAGGCTACAAGATTCTGACCCTCACTAAACTGCTCCTAAGATCAGTGCTTGAGATATTTTGTAGACCCTGCACTTGATGGATCAGTGGACACCATCAAGACTATAAACTGGATCATCTGATCCTGTGGCTCCTACCCAGGAACTAAGTCGGCATAAGAAGACAGCTTCGAATCCCTATAATTTCATCCCTGACCAATCTGCGCTCCCAGCTCACTGGCTCCCTATCCCCAACCCACCAAGTTGTTCTTTTTTTTTTTGAGACGAGTCTCACTCTGTCACCCAGGCTAAAGTGCAGTGGTGCGATCTTGGCTCATTGCAACCTCTGCTTCCCTGATTCAAGCGATTCTCCTGCCTCAGCCTCCTGAGTAGCTGGAATTACAGGCATGCAACACCACGCTCGGTTAATTTTTGTATTTTTAGTAGAGATGGGGTTTCACCATGTTGGTCAGGCTGCTCTCGAATTCCTGACCTCGGGATCCGCCCACCTCAGCCTCCCTAAGTGCTGGGATTACAGGCGTAAGCCACTGCACCTAGCCCCAGCCCACCAAGTTGTTCTTAAAAACTCTGCTCCCCAAATGCTTGGTGAGACTGATTTGAGTAATAATAAAACTTGGGTCTCCCACACAGCCTGCTCTGAGTGAATTACTCTTTCTCTATTGCAATTCCCCTGTCTATATAAATCAGCTCTGCCTCGGCAGCAGGCAAGTTCAACCCCTTGGGCAGTTACAGAAGCAGAAAGAGAGAAACCATTTCCAAGCCTTGAACACACATGCAGAGTCATGCCCACAGCTGGCTTAATTTAACATGACGCAAAAAATGTCCCTTGCTGTTTGCTAAACCACCTATATCGATTTGGACAATTACTTTCAGCCAGTGGCATGCTAGGGTCAGCTCATACTGGCTCCAGAGAGGCAACTGTTAAACACTCAGGACTTTTAACAGCAGGTTGGTGTCTGGAAATCAGCCACTGTGGAAGCATTTACACCAAGGAAATTGGCAAATGTTATGAACCAGTGGGGGCAAAGAGCCACTTTACCAGCATACCTCTGCCTTTAGCCCAACTCTGCATTTCCTCTGCCCAGAATGCCTAGAAACTCTCAGTTTTGTTTGGACGATTTCCCTCGCTTATGCTTTAGGAGAGGCCATATAGTAGAGTAAGAGGAGGGGCTGTAGGGTCATACTATCCTTGTGCAAGTCTATATCCCACCAATGGGACCTTGAGCACATTGCTTAATATCCCTATGACTCCTTATTCCCATCCCTACGACCAGAGCTGTTGATGGCACCTTCTCATAGGATTTTCATGGGGTTAAATGAGTTAATACATTCAAGGGACCTAGACCAGTGCCTGGAGAAAAAGGAGCGCCACAAACCTTACTTATCATTATTCTAAAACTGAAATTTCATTTACTTCTCTTATTTCACATGTGTGGTTAGAAAATGCAAATGTCTTCTCACCAGTTTAAACCCTGCACAGCTTGCTGAATATAAATATCCCTAATGCCTCACTTTCAGGTGAGTATATACCAGGTCAACTCATGCCTTCTTCCTCTCAAAAAAAAAAAAGAATAGCAGTGATACAATGGAAAAGGCATACTATTACTCCAAAATGTGGGTATTGGTTTTGCATCTCATTCCCAGAATTAGAAAAAGTCTCTGTATTTAGTTTTTATAAATTCTCCTTTGTTTCCCCATTTCAGTTTTAAGGTGCACTGTATTTTTCTTCTTTTCATGGTCCTGAAATCAGGATGGGTGTTTCAGTTGATGCATGCATTTGATGTGGTTGTGTTTCTTTTCCTCTGCCTAAAAGCAGTTATTAAAATGATGGTGTTTGCAGATCTAGATTTGAAAGAAAAGAATAATGTAATGGTGCATCTTGCAATCAATAGTGTTTTAGAATCCAGGAAACACAGTAATAATACTCAATGACAAAGTCAGTTCTAGGATGCCAGCTTCTGCACCCAGTGTCTCATCCCCAGAGACGATGCTCTGAGTGTGGGGCTCTGTCCTAGGTGTGCCTGCTGCAGTCACTCTTCCTTTAGGATCAGTGTTGGTGGGAGCTTGGCCCAGGCCTGGATGGTTTCTTGTTTTGTTTCATTTGTTTTGTCTTGTTTTTTGAGATAGAGTTTCACTCTCTTGCCCAGGCTGAAGTGCAGTGATCGCAGCCCACTGCATCCTCAAATCCCTGGGCTCAAGTGACCCTCCTACCTTAGCCTCCCAAAATTCTGGGACTACAGGCATTAGCCACTGTACCTAGCCATGAATGTTTTTTAAGTGTGCAAAGACTCCTCCTCCTTCTTCAATTAAAAGCATAGTGAACCATCGTCTGGGCTGGGATTTGACTATGAGAAAGAAAAGTATTAAGACAAGGTGAAAACACAGGTGAAAGTAGCAAAGCAGGCTCCAAAATAAAGGGCAGGCCCAGCTGTGCCAGTCAGCACGCGCACGCGCGCACACACACACACACACACACACACACTATGTTTTAAGTCACACTCCTTCCTGGTTCCACATGATTGGTCTACACTTCACACTTTCTCTGTAATCTCAGTTTCTCTCACCTGGTTTCTTGCCCAAACAGCTTGCTGGGTTTAAGAAGGAGAAATCTATAAAAGACTTGAAGTCTCTTCAGGGAAGGCCCTAGCAGAGCAATTCTGGCTGTGGAAACTCCCCTGGGGTGGCTCCTCCCTAGCCACCTCCTGAGCACACAAGCAAGGACTCTCTCCTCTCAGCTGTCACTCTGGACACGTATGATGATACCAGTACAGGAGACGGCGCCGCAGCCCCTAGGGCTGCCATACGTGTGAGAACTCTCCTGCGTGAGGCTAAGGCAAAGCTGCCTGGGATCCCAAGACAGCAGCAGCCAGAGCAGAAGCCACAAGAGAGACTGGCACGTGGAAGCCTATTGTTTTTGTTTTTTGTTCTAACTCCACGGTTTCTCCTACAGCACAGCAGCAGCAGGTGGACATGCAGAGCAGGAACTGGGCCACCCTGACATGGCTGTGTTTGGCAGCACTGCACGCCCCCTTTTCCGTTCTGCAGGAGTTGGGAGACTAGCATGGAAGAGGTGGAGACCCAGTCATGTCAGGCAAGGGAGCCTTGCCCTGCACTGCAGCCAGAGGCTAGGGGGCCACATCCCCACTGTCCCTTCCCAGCTCTGCTCTCCTGCTCTGGAAGCAGGCCTGGCTGGAGACCCCACATGCTACCACTCTGCATCCACCCCCACCCCCACCCCCACATTCACACTGAAGCCACAGTAGCCAGCTTTACTCCCAGCCAGGGCTAGGCAGGAGTACAGGGGTGGGTACTAAGCAGGCCATTTCTACAAGACCCAGGATTCCTCCAAAGGGCAGCTTTGGCCCAACGACTCCTCCTCCACCCAGCTGAGTGGAGGACAGCCCAAGAATGCAAGACAAGCCCCATACGTATAATACGTATAATTAAGGCACTAAGATAGAATCTCTATGAAACAAGAAACAAAACAGAGTAAGTAGAAATATTAGGCACGAGAAAAGAAAAAACAGCCGGGTGTGGTAGCTCACACTTATAATCCCAGCACTTTGGGAGGCTGAGACAGCAGGATTGCTGGAGCCCAAGAGTTTGAGACCAGCTTGGGCAACATAGCGAAACCGCATCTCGAAAAAAAATACAAAAATTAGCCAGGCTTGGTGGTGAGCGCCTGTAGTCTCAGCTACCTGGAAGGCTGAGATGGGAGGATGACTTGAGCTCGGGAGGTCAAGGCTGCAGTGAGCTGAGATTGAGCCACTGCACTCTAGCCTGGGCAACAGAACCAGACACTGTCTCAAAAAAAAAACAAACAAACAAACAAGCAAAAGGGGCAGGAGGAAACTTTTGGGGGAAATGGATAAGCTTATGACATTGATAGTGATAATGGTTTGATGGTTTCATGGCATATGCTATTCCCCAAACACATCAAATTGCATGCATTATATAGCTATGGTTTTTGTACGTCAATCATAACTCAATAAAGAGGATTTAAAAAGATTAGGTTACTTTTATTTGCCTTTGGGCTCTTGGTCAAGGACAAAGGTCTCTGATTAGCTATAGTGTTGCACTTGAAATAAGTGAACACAAATTCTCCTCTATCCTCCAGTTACGATGGACTGAATCTTTAAGCATTAAGAAACAGCATTCATTCCCACTCATTTCCATACCAGCCTTTGATTAGATGCAGATACCTATTAGAGTAGCATGCCCTGCCTTACCTACAGCACTATGTGTATTTGCTGTCACAATAAAGTATGTCTTGTCTTGTAAATTAAAAACACACACACACGCAAACTATAATAGTGAATGAGGGTCATAGTTCTAGGCTGGGACTAATAGAGCTACAGTAGAACGAAGAAAAGTAGAACTTCTCCTTTGTTATCTCTTTTACTCAGTATTTCAGACATAGACACTGAAGCCACGCTCATGACCGCACTTACTTCTCCCACCCTAAGATTGGGGGTTTTCTTCCAGAGCTTTTTCATAAAAGGGGTTAATGGAGAGGCTAGGATCCCCCATCTCAGGGGCCCCCTTCTCTCTGGGCTCCAGGACATTGAATCTGAAACTTGGATGACCCCTCTTTTTCCCATCTGGCCCTTTGGCCCAAAGATTTCCAGGGGAATTTCTCCTTTTTGATGTCCTACAGGTGGAACCAGCTACACAATTTGCAGGTCCGAATGCAAAATAAAAACTCAAGGCCCTTTGAAAAGGATTAAGAATTTCAAGATAGCAACAGCAGAGTATTAAACCAAGCATGGGGCCCTGTGTGACTGCTAGGTCACAGTCCAAGAAACCTACTCAGCTACAAGGTCTGGGGCTTGCTAGGCAACATTACAATCCCTGGTAAGAAATTTGCTGTCTTGCTCAATTTGGGCCACTATAACAAAATGCCATAGACTGGGTGGCTTATGAGCAACAGAAATTTATTTCTCACAGTTCTGGAAACTTGAAGTCCAAAATCAAGGGACTGGCAGATTAGTGTCTGGTGAAGGCCCACTCTCAGGTTCACAGATGGAACCTTCTCACTCTATTCTCACAGGGTGGAAAAGGACAAGGTAGCTCGTTGGCCTCTTTTATGAGGGCGCTAATCCCATTCATGAGTGTTCCACCCTCATGATCTAATCACCTCCCAACAGGACTACCTCCTACTACCACCACATTGGTAATCAGCCTTCAACATATAAATTCTGGGAGGACACAGACATTCAGACCATAGCACTTGCTTAATTCAATTAAGATTTCCAGCTTCTTAAAATGTGAGGTGGAGAAAAACGCTCCAGATATTTGGCTAGGAATTTCCCGATGAGGTGGCCTGTGACAGCTTCTGAAATCCTCTTGGGTAGGTATCAGAGCACTGGAACACAGCACAGGGTGGCACCTCAGCCAACAGCATTGCCACTTGAGTCAGTTTGCTTGACTTTAAATGCCAGTTCCCCGACTCACTAGCTTGCGACTTGGGCAAAGTACTAAACCTCTGGCTTTTGGTTCTCTCACTATAAAATTGGGGTATGCATGCCAACTTCATAAGGCTGGGGCAGAGATTACATAAAATAATCCACGCAAAGTGCTTGGTACAATGCCAGTTACATGATTTGCTCTCAGCCAAAGTTGGCTGTTATTTTATTTCTACTCCACCCTGGTATACTTGGGAGGATCCACAGGGACACCGGAGAGGCAGTATCTACCGTCAGATGTTTTATAATATTGTTTTTCAATAAGGTTCTTTTTGTTATAAAACGAATGACTATTTATTGTGAGAGGCTTAGAAACTATAGAAATGTATAAAGAACAATATAAAAGTCACCTATAATCTTACATCCAAATATAACCACTTTGATGATTTTTGATGACTTTCCTTCCAGATCAATACACATTTATTTTCTTTCATATATTTTTGTGTTTACAGTTGAATAGCTCTTACATATCAAGAATTTTTATGCCGATTTATCACGGCCATGACCTGACCTTTTCTCCGTGGCATTGGTCTTCTAAAACATGATTTTTAGCCCAAATTATATTATTTTAGTTGCATATGCCTCTGTAAAATCAAGTACTATATAAAATAACACACTAAGGTAGAAACACTACTTTTGCCACTCTCATATTTCATGGCATTATTTCTTCAAACTCTTTCCATGCCTCTAACACATCAGTGTCTTTGTCTACCCCAGAGCTACTCTTTGGATCGTCTCACACAGTTTTCTAGAGTACATTACCTTCCCTTCTGCATAAATTTTTGGAGTTACAGCACTTAAAAAAAATTTTTTTTGAGACAGAGTCTCACTGTGTCACTCAGTCTGGAAAGCAGTGGTACAATCACTGCTTACTGCAAACTCCGCCTTCCAGATTCAAGCAATTCTCCTGCCTCAGCCTCCTGAGTAGGTGGGACTACAGGCACATGTGACCACACCTGGCTAATTTTTTGTATTTTTAGAGATGGGGTTTCACCATGTTAGGATGATCTCAATCTCCTTGACCTTGTGATCTGCCTGCCTCGGCCTCCCAAAGTGCTGGGATTACAGGTGTGAGCCACCACACACACCTGTTTTGTTTTTTAAAAAGGTGGCATTTTTAACAAGTATTACATGGATACGGCATAATATTCAAAAGGGAAGATGATTTTTTATTGATCCACAATCTTCCTTCTTAAGATAGTATAATCTGCCCCCCTGCTATTGGATATTTAAGTTGTCTTCCATTTTTCATGAAGTTTATTTTATTTTTTTATGAAGTTTATTTTTTAAATGACTTGAAGAAGGACTAAGAGAAAAAAAATTGAGATCCACTTAGAAGATAAATGCTATCTTTGATAGTTCTTTTTTTTTTTTTTTTTTTTGAGACAGAGTTTTGCTCTTGTTGCCCAGGTTGCAGTACAATGGCACGATCTCAGCTCACTGCCACCTCCATCTCCCGGGTTCAAGCGATTCTTCTGCCTCCCGGGTAGCTGGGACTGTAGGCGAACACCATCATGCCTGGCTACTTTTGTATTTTTAGTAGGGATGGGGTTTTGCCATGTTTGTTAGGCTGGTAGGTGATCCACCCACCTCGGCCTCCCAAAGTGCTGGGATTACAGGCGTGAGCCACCGTGACTGGCCTCTTTGACAGTTCTTAGCCGTATCTCTCTGACCTCCTAGAATGGTTACCAAGTTCCCTTGACCCAGAACTGATGCTGGTGCTCAGGGGACCCAGGTCCTAGGGGAATTGCTGTGGGGATGGGTGGGGGGATTCTTAAACCAGCCCCTGCTTGCCCCTTACTAAGCTCCAGATGCCCCAGGAGCTGCCAGCGGCAGAAACACACCCAAAGGACACAGTTTCAAAGGGCAGGGAATTTGGCAGCCAGGCATATGCACAGACAGGCCGGCATCCCCCTCCTTTGCCAGCTCCTATTATTATATAAGTCAAGGCCTAAGGCCTCCAAGGAGTCACTACTGAGGATAAGTCAAGATTGAAGAAACAAAGGGAACTAGAATAGGGATAGCCAAGGATAATACTGTGACATCCAGGATTAGAAAAGCCCAACAGACAAATGCAGTCTTGCCTAGGAACTGTAAGGGGCACTGGCAAGTAAGACTTGGAGGCCTGAGGGGAATACAGAAGGAAACAGACCATCTCTCTCCTGAAAATCCTGCCCAATTGCCTAATACCTCAAATATCTATTCAGACAGGCAACGAAAGCAAAATAGACAAATGGGATCCCATCAAGTTAAAAGGCTTCTGCACAGCAAAGGAAACCATCAACAAAGTGAAGAGACAACTCACAGAGTGGGAGAAAATATTTGCAAACTACCCATCTGACAAGGGATTACTAACCAAAATATATCAGGAGCTCAAACAACTCTATGGGAAAAAAAATCTAATAATCTGATCAAATAATGGGCAAAAGATTTGAATAGCCATTTCTCAAAAGAAGACATGCAAATGGCAGACAGGCATATGATTGGTCATCAGAGAAATATAAATCAAAACTACAGTGAAGCCCGGCGCGGTGGCTCACGTCTGTAATCCCAGCACTTTGGGAAGCCGAGGTGGGCAGATGACAAGGTCAGGATTTCAAGACCAGACTGGCCAACATGGTAAAACCCTGTCTCTACTAAAAAAATACAAAGATTAGCTGGTCATGGTGGCTCATGCCTGTAATCTCAGCTACTTGGGAGGCTGAGGTAGGAGAATTGCCTGAACCTGGACCCGGGAGGCAGAGGCAGTGAGCCGAGATCATGCCACTGCACCCAGCCTGGGCTACAGAGCAAGACTATATCTCAAAAAAAAAAAAAAAAAAAAAAAACTACAATGAAATATCATCTCACCTCAGTCAAAAAGACTTATATCCAAAAGATAGGCAATAATAAATGCTGGCGAGGATGTGGAGCCCTCATACACTGTTGGTGGTAGTATAAATTAGTATAACCACCCTGGAAACAGTTTGGAGGTTCCTTAAAAACTAAAAATAGAGCTACCATATGGTCCAGCAATCCCACTATTGGGTAAAAAGGAAAGGAAAATCAGTATATCAAAGAGATATCTACACTCATGTTTACTGCAGCACTGTTAACAACAGCCAAGATTTGGAAGCAACCTAAGTGTCCATCCACAGATGATTAGATAAAGAAAATGTGGTACATATACACAATGGAGTACTATTCAGCCATAAAAAAAGAATAAGATCCTGTCATTTGCAACAACATGGATACTGGAGGTCATTATGTTAAATGAAATAAGCCAGGTACAGAAAGGCAAACATCACATTTTCTCACTTATTTGGGAGATGTAAAATTCAAAACGATTGAACTCACAGAAATAGAGAGTAGAAGGATGATTAGCAGAGGCTGGGAAGGGTAATGGGGGTTGAGGGGAAGGTGGGGAAGGTTAATGGGTATTAAAAAAATGGAAAGAATGAACAAGGCCTACTATCTGATAGCACCACAGGGTGACTACAGTCAATAACAACTTAACTGTACATTTTAAAATAACGGAAAGAATGTAATTGGATTGTTTGTAACACAAAGGATAAATGCTTGAGGGATGGATATCCCATTCTCCATGAGATGACAACTTCACAGTGCAGGCCTGTATCAAACATCTCATGTACCCCATAAATATATATACCTATTACATAACTCACTAACAATAAAAATAAATTTTTTAAAAAAGGTATCTCTCCAGTTGGTTTTGTGGAAGTCATCCAAGCCTAGTGGAGGGATGAGCTTTTCTTGGTGATTGAGGATTCAGAATGTTCAGAATGAAGTTACAGCCAAGGAGCTCTTAAGGAACTTAACATGATGTCACTGAATGCAAAGTTGTAAAGAGATATGCAATAGTGGGCCATTATCTGGTATTTCCGCCATGCAGACATCATAGATACACACAACTTCAAGGCATAGATAATGGTAAAGCATAGTAAAATAATCAGGATGAGGGTTTTTTGTTTGTTTGTTTGTTTCTTTTGGGGTTGTTTGTTTGCGATAGAGTTTCACTCTGTTGCCCAGGCTGGAGTGCCATGGCACCATCTCCACTTACTGCAGCCTCCGCAGTAAGTTCAAGTGATTCTCCTGCCTCAGCCTTCTCAGTAGCTGGACTACAGGTGCAAGCCGTAATGCCTGGCTAATTTTTGTATTTTTAGGAGAGATGGAGCTTTGCCATGTTGGCCAGGCTGGTCTCAAACTCCTGACCTCAGGTGATCTGCCCGCCTTGGCCTCCCAAAGCGCTGGGATTACAGACATGAGCCACTGCATCCAGCCAGGATGAGTTTTAAGTATAACAAACTACCTTTGTTTTTACTGTAACATATTTAACTGTAAGTTTATATATGTTCATTCCTAATAATGGGTGTTTAACTGCCAGCTTGCAAAATTCCTGAAAATTTTCCAATCAGCTTCCATAAATCAGTACTAGTGAGAACAACACTCTGCCTTTCACTCTCCCCAGTCACTGACAAGCCTTGGTCCCCGCTTCACGGCAGAGTCAGCAGAGCATCTTGAGGAGAGTAAAAGGAATCATATTTAGACTGTTCCCTTATTTCTTCATTTATCTCATGAGCCAGCCCTGGGCCCATCTTTAAAATTTGTTTTAATTATGAAATGTAGTAGCTGTGCCCATTTAAAAATGTATAGACAATGATATAATGAGCATTTGAAAATACCCAGTTTGACAAGATAAAACATTGCAAATTCACGTGAGCTTCCTATTTATCCTCCTACTCACATCCTTTTCCCTCTTCCTCAGAGGTTACCACAGTCCTGATTTTGATATTTACTATTCCCACACATATCTGTATAGTTTTAGTACATATTACATACTACCTGGTACATATGTATATATGTATGTATATAGTTACATGTATACAGTAAGTCTTCACTTAAGGTCACAATAGGTTCTTAGAAACTTCAACTTTAAGCAAAATGACTTAATGTCCTTGAATAACATCCTTTCACTCAATGTCATTTTTCTATAACATTGATGGGGGAAAAATGGATTTTTTGTTGGTTTCTTCTTTTTTTTTTTTTTTGAGACAGGGTCTTGCTCTGTCACTCAGGTTGGAGTGCAGTGGCATGATGAAGCTCACTGCAGCCTCACTCTCCTGGCTCAAGTGATCCTCCCACCTCAGCCTCTTGAGGAGCTCAGACTACAGGCATGTACAACTATGCCTGGATAATTTTTTTGAGTTTTAGTAGAGACGAGGTCTTGCTATGTTGCTTAGGCTGGTCTTAAACTCCTGAGCTCGAGCAGTCCTCCCATCTTGACCTCCCTAAGTGCTAGGATTACGTGCATCAGCCACCACGTTCAGCCAAAAAAAAAAACAAACAAAAAAAGGTTTTGTTATACAAATTATGCTCATAGTCAAAAATCAAAGTTTCCAAAAGTCTATGGACAGTGTTAAGTGAGGATTTACTGTATATGTATATATAGCACTGTTTCCAGTTTCTTTTTACAGATAGGAAACTGCAGAAAACTCAGAGTCCAGCTTGTTTGACTATCTCTTTTTAATGTTTTTCAAAAGGTTCTGATTCTGAAGGGTTATTCAAAACAGGCTTAGAGATAAAACTGGCCCCTTTATTTCTAGCCTATGGAGAGTTTAGACAAGATAGCTGCCTGATTGCCCATTTCCAGCACAGAGGAGGCTTTCTTTAAGACTTCCAGATGATGGCCTGTCTGGTATCTCTGTGAATGCCATCAGTAGCAGACCATGGATATCACCAGAGATTCCATCTTCAGGTTCTTCTTGGTCATCCTTTATCAATGCCATTATGAAGACATCTTACTTATTGAATCCTTTACTAACAGTAATTTCTGTCCAAGAGCTAAGAGTTTACATAGTATTTCTATTTTATCCCTTTTAAAAAACGACAAATATTGACAAGCACCAAGATAGGAAGACATTATTTACAAAGATTGTTGTAAGCTAAAAATTGCAAGATGGAGATTTGTGATTCTTTATCGAACTTGATTATAAAAGTTTTTATCAAGCACTGTCAGACTTATGAGCTGGGAAGAGACTTCAGATTTATAACTTGGTCCTAAATGGGCAACAGCAGATATAAAATCTTAGAATTTAATATCAGCTTTGAAAATGTTAAATTGAGAGTTTGAGCAGTGTTCACTTTATGAACTGGCACATTGTAGAATGTGAGGGCTCTATTGATTTCTGACAGAGGAACTTTTCTCTAAAATGGATTTGAGCCTTTTCATATCCCATTTCATTCTAAAGGCACATTTTAAGCGATGTCTTCTTCATTTCCATTTAGTGCGTGTGGCTTAATTGGAGAAAACAGCTTTACAGAGAAGGACCTCTCCCTGTGAATCTGTTGGGGTCACTGCAGGGGTGGAGAACAGCACTAAAAAGACTTGCTAAATTACATGAAGTTCATGTGGTAGATTTTTTCCCCAGTGTATCAGTTCAAAGAATTTTCAAAGCCCTTTCCTTGGGTTATTTTTGCAATGGAGTACCAGGAGGAAATGTTTCCTTAATTTTTCCTTTGTTTCCTTAATTTTTTCACCACCCCTCCCCTGCCTAGAGAGGCCTCCTCAGTGCTCTGCCTTTCTCACTTGCCTTTCTGAGAATGCAGAATTCTTGGGGATCGGAGAACCTCAGCCATCCCTGGCCTGATAAGCAGTGAAGGACAAAGTCTGGGAATATGCTTAGCCATGCAGAAACCCACTCTGGCATACATTCTGCATGTCATTAGACAGATTACCAGGGTAGCTCTTGTGCTTAGAATGCCAGTCCACTGGTATCTGTGTAGAGACCCAAAATTGGCTGGCAAAAAAAGCCACTCTAAAGGTGTCTTAACATAGCCTCTATCTTCTGTACCAAAGGATGCTGGAAAGGAGCCTCTACTCCAAGCATATCCTGTTTATCTGCCGTTACAAATTGCCACAAATTTAGTGTTTTCAACATCACAAATTTATTCTCTTACAATTTTTTCAGGTTGGAAGTCCAAAGCATTAGTCCATTCTCATGCTGCTAATAAAGACATACCTAAGACTGGGTAATCTATAAAGGAAAGAGGTTTAGTTGACTCACAGTTAAGCATGGCTGGGGAGGCCTCAGGAAACTTACAATCATGGCAGAAGCAGAAGCAAACATGTCCTTCTGAGACAGCCAAGTATAAAGGGTTCCCCGGAAAACCTCCAACCAGCCTGCACACTGGGAGAATGTGGTAGAGCCTCAGGAAGTTCGTGCGTCTTGCAGGGGAGAGGAGCCTGGCCTCTCCTGTTCCAGGGTGGTAATCTGGAATTCAGTCTGTGAGATGAAGGCCTGTTAACAGGAACCCCTCTCTCGATTTGCTGCATTCTTTTTCCTTTTTGCCCAATAAGTTTCATTTTTCTCACCCTTCAAAGTGTGAGGATTAGTGTGAGTCTAGTATTTTCTGGTCATGTGACAAGAACCCTAAGGAGAAGGTTCTACAACACTTCTTCACATGGCAGCAGGAAGGAGAAAAATGAGAGCTGAGTCAATGGGGAGGCCTTTATAAAACCACCAGATCTCATGAGAACTCACTCACTATCAGGAGAACAGTATGGGGGAAACTGCCCCCACGACTGAATTATGCCCACCTGGCCCTGCCCTTGACACATGGGGATTATTACAATTCAAGGTGAGATTTGGCTGGGGACCCAAACCATATCATCCAAGATGGGTCTTACAGGACTAAAATCAAAGGCTACCTTCCTCCTGGAGGCTCCAGGGGAGGATCTTGCCTTTTCCAGCTTTTAGAGGCCTCCTGAATTACTTGGCTCATGGCCTCTTCACATCTTCAAAGTGCACCAGCCCAGTATCTGCTTCTGTCATCACATCTTGTCTCTGTCCTTCTGACCTCCTGCCTTGCTTTAATAAGGATCGTGATGTTTACATTGAGCCTACCCAGGTGGGCTCCAGATCCTTAATCTCCACTGCTTAAGAGCCTTAATACAAGTACATCTACAAAGTCCCTTTTTCCTGTAAGGTAACACATTCACAGGTTCTGGGGATTAAGATGTGGATATCTTGGGGTTGGAGGATCATTAGACAGCCCTTCATACTTCCCCACTCCTAAACTGAAATTTTGACATTTGAGAGATTTTTGGGGTGGTATTAAACTTTGTATGTTTAAGAGTCCTTTTTAAAACACAAACCTGCTTGGTAAAGCTGGTGCTAAGACAATATTTGACCAGAACCCTGGCCTGCCCTGGAGTTCCCCTCTTCCCTTAATTCTTCCATTCAATGAAGCTGAATTAGACTGGCCCAAAGAGGCCTCTGTGAGGTGTCCCCATCTTGGCCCTACAAACCATGAGAAAAGAAGGAAAATAAGATTATGTTAATGAATTCATCATGTAACTCATCAGAAGAGAGATACTTACAGAAAGAGAATAGCCCCCAGGCCAGGAAGATTCCCATTTAGCCAGTTTGAAGGAATTATTCTGGAATGTCTTAAACAGAAGCAAAGTTGTCCGGCGAGGAGGCCTAGGAAAGAGGAGGTATGATGCCTGCAGTCCCACCTACCAATCTCTCTGCCTGCCCCTCCGCATCCCTTCTCACCTTCTCCACCCTGCTCTGTGATCCAACAGGCTGGCCTCTACAGACTATTGGCTGGCCCTCCGAGTTCCGGCTACGTCCAGCCAATGGGAGGCACAAGCAGGATCGGGACAGAAGAGAGAAGCCAGGGGATTTCTTCCCTAGGTTCCCTCCCTGCTAGCCTATGTTTTGCAGTGGCTGTATTCCTCTATCAAATGCCACGATCCTGGAAAAACTCCGTCCCTTGGAGCTGCAACTATAGTTCCCTCCAGGTCCTGGCAACTCCTTCCTCCTTTTGCCCTTGAGGTAGGGATGACTCCCACGGTGGCTAGATTAGGGGTGCTTCACCATCCCTTATTGGTTTTGGATATGTTGGAAAAGAATCCTTTCCTTAAATTCTGTGATTACAACCCCCTTTTGAGTGTGACATTTATTTCCTAGTCTGTTATCCGCCATATCCTAGCATTACCCAGAAGAGAGCATGCTTAGATTAATGGGGACACATGTCCAGTCATTGTGGCAGGTAGTCCTTCATCATGGAGGTGACAGCCCCAGATCTTAGAGCTCAATGCGAATAAACTCTGGTCTTCCTATCTAACTCCCCCTGCGCTGATTCCAGAAGCCCTGAACAACCAGCCAATACCTTGATTCCCCAGGTATCTTCTTGTCCCTTGAGAGGAAGGGTCTGGTCAACTAAAGTCAGCTTAGCTGGTTTGTGTCTTGTTATACATTAGTAAATTGGGTTTTTGTTTGCGTTTCTCTCTTTGAGCTTCATTACTACTAATCATCATCCTTGCATCCAGTCAAATTTGAGGCATGAGAAGATGGAATGTCTGCACTAGCAAGGCTGGGGACAGTGCAGACGCTGAGCCACAATGAATGCTCCAAGGTGCATGCCATCTTGCAAGGTTGCCTGGTGGCCAGGCCCTCTGTCATCTGCAATATGTGTTTTAGCACACGTTTGCTTTTAGACTTCTACAGCCTTTCATATCCTATCCTCCACTGGGCTAACAGTTTACAATCTTTCCACAGGCTGTTATCAGCTAACACCTTGCAGGGATTGTGACAGCTGGCTCAGAGGAGGAACACATAGAAATGGGACATGGCCCAGTGCTTGGAAAGAGAGGAGGGTAGGGAGGTGAATGTGGGGAAGGAAGAGACTGACAATAAAGGAGCAACCAGCTTGACCAGTTTTTGCAGCTTTCCCCTGGAGCTTCCAGTCTCTATTTTCCCCGTGTGGGTCTGGGTTCTAGCCTTGGCTCTCCACTACCTTCCTACCTGTGTGACCCTTATCTTCTCCAGAAATCTGTGTCTTCAACCGAAAAAGAAAGACTAAAAATCAATGAGTCTATTCCAGATGCATTAATCATGTTATATTCAAGTACTATTTTTTTTTTTTTTTTTTGAGACAGAATCTCACTCTGTTGCCCAGGCTAGAGAGCAGTGGCGTGATCTCAGCTCACTGCAACTTCTGCCTCCTGGATTCAAGTGATTCTCCTGCCTCAGCCTCCCTAGTAGCTTGGATTATAGGTGCCTACCACCACACCCGGCTAATTTTTCTACTTTTAGTAGAGATGGGGTTTCACCATGTTGGCCAGGCTGCTCTCAAACTCCTGACCTTAGGTCATCTGCTCACTGTGCCCTCCCAAAGTGCTGGGATTACAGGTGTGAGCCACCAGGCCCAGCCTTAAGTACTTTTAAAAATGTATATCCCAGTGGCATTCAGTTGGGAAGTACAAATTCCATTTGAAGTAGGCTCTTTTGGCTTCAGAACACAGGAGGTCAAATGAACTTATACTTGGAATCCAGCTCCGCTGTGTGACCCTGAGCAAGTTCTTTAACTCTGTGAGCCTCAATTTCCTCATTTGTAAGGCAAGGATAATGCCAGCTACTGTGTATAATTGTAAGGATTATGTGAGATAACATAAACCAGACATAAACCAGGATCTCACATCATATACTGTCTGCACAGAGTTATATTAGAGGAAGACAGTTCTAAAACCAAATATAATTTGTAAAATTTTCTAAAAGTATTAGTGTCATTCAAATAACATAAAAAGGGGATCCAATATATAACTCACAGCAACGTTTCTTAAAATCTCTCTTTTCCTTCTTCTGCCCAATTCCCCTGCTTCCACCCACCATCGGCTCCAGAATCTCAACTCTAGAAACCCCACAAAACTCTCCTCACCACTAGACTTGCTGGATTTAGCAAAACCAAAATAAAATAAACCAAACAACAAAAAAGGATGCCCCATTAAATTTAAATTTCAGCTAGGTGCAGTGGCTCATGTCTGTAATCCCAGCACTTTGGGAGGCAGAGGCAGGCGGGTCATGAGGTCAGAAGTTCGAGACTAGCCAGGCCAACATGGTGAAACCTCATCTCTACTAAAAATACAAAAATTAGCCGTGTGCTGTGACAGGCACCTATAATCCCAGCTACATGGGAGGCTGAGGCAGGAGAATTGTTTGAACCCAGGAGGCAGAGGTTGCAGTGAGTCGAGATCGCACCACTGCACTCCTGCCTAGGTGACAGAGCAAGATTCCATCTTGGAAAAAGAAAAAAAAAATTTAAATAAATGTAAATTTCAATGACACGACAAATATTATTTTTTAGTATAAATATGTCCCATGCAATATTTGGGACATACTTACACTGAAAACTACATGCTTATGCTAAACTATCCTTTGTTGTTTATCTGAACTTCAAATTTCACTGGTGTCCCGCATTTTATCTGGCAACCCTACCCAATACCGGGTCCATAAATTTTTGTTCTGCTTTTCACTCCTCCCCATCCCATATTTGTTATGTACATTGACTTAGCTCACTCAGTTTCTCTCACCTCATTTTTAAATTTTTATCTACACTTCGATGGCTCATCAGCGTTCTCCATAATAAAGGCGACCTTCGGAGCTGCTCTAACAAGAAGCCTCCTGCTTCCCCCTCCCTAGCTCTATCCACTCCCCTGATGCTACATCTTTTTTAAAAGCACAGTAGCCAAGAAAACCCTTAGGGGTTAAGAGAGAGGAAGAAAACTGGACAGAGACTAAATTTGTGTTAGTGTTAGGGAGTGAAGATGAGCTCTCACGCAATAATAAATAAAGTACTCAGCACAAGGTCTGGGATAGCATAAGCACAGATACCTGCTCCTTACTTCTTCTCCTCATCGATGGTATCAGATGGACATCCCTTCCCACCCTCTCAGCCAAATCCGAGGCCTCATTCTTTATAGAACACTCCAGGGAGCTTGAAAGAGGCTGGCTCACTTCATCACTACCACAGGAAGTGCTGTGGTGGTTCCGACCCCTCTGGGTCTGGCTTCATTCCAGCTCACCGTCCTCTTCACTCCAGGACCTGTCCCAGCACTCTTGCTAGGAAGCCCCAGGTAATCACGGCATCGTGCTGTTCACGGGGTCACGTGATCTGCTCTCCTCCCCACCCAGGAGGTTTGAGATTTCCAAAGGTCTCCCAGTGAGCCAGGAGGCCCTTCTGGGGTTAGTGGCCTTGGCTCCCTTTAGAAGATGCTGCAGCCCCACTGCTGCTGAGCACAGTAATATTCCTCCATCCTGGGGCCACCTGAGGGAGTTAAATTCCCATTACAAAAGCAAAGCCTACTGAACTGAAAGAGATGTCCCAAACACTAGCAAGAGCCATGTCTCATTCCCAAAGGGGCACCAGGCCCATTAAAGCTTTTCACAGCTGATTGCTCACCTGCTCTCCATTTTCTACTTCACTGGGTACACTAAACAGTGTCCTGGGGAGAAGGACCCAGCAGAGCAAAGCAGTAAAATTGAGCATTTCCCCTCAGTCCTCTTTGAGGCAGACCCTCCAGGCTGACTTGATGAGGGAGATGCAGCTCCATTCCTTTCCCTTTTTCTTCTTCTACAAATGGGAATCCAGTGTAGGACAGATCAGATCCCAAGGCTTCCCTCCCCTTGTGACTATCAAGGAGTTTCTCTACTGTTCTTCCCTCCTATAGCATTGCTGCTTCCCAAAAAGCATCAGACAAGAAAAAAAAAAAAACAGAGGCTTCAACAAAAAGTCTTACACTTCCTGATTTCAATTCATTTTAACCAACATAGCCTGCAAAGGACTAACCCATCTCAGGGGATAAAAAATAGGGTTAAGCCTGCCCCCTTTCCAGGGGCTCACAGTTTTGTGATTCAGACATAAACAGCATAAAAGCAGGCAGATCCCACCAAGGCAAGCGAGCTGTATGCAGGGCAGGAGCAGGCCAGGGGGAAGAACTGGATTTAGAATCTAAAAAGGGGAACAGTGTTGGGGTATGTAGGGTATCTGCCACCGACATTGAAGGTGAGGCAGCAGCCATTGATACAGGTGTAACTGAGCCGAAGGTCGCCTCTCCTCTCTCCCGTTGTTGTTTCACGCGGATATGCACGTGTGTTTGCGTATGTGTTACTTTCCTTTCCTCGTTCTCCAGTCTTTATCAACAAACCCAAACCCCACACCATCACCACCAACCACTGGGATGGCCAAACTTGGACTTCGTAATCTTCAAAACTCCTCAACATTCATCTCACGTCTGACTCTAGAAAGCAGATGACTTGGTCTAGCTGGTCTGGCTTTTCCTATAGCTCTCTCTGTCTATAAGAGGTGCAGCATGCAAATATGTATATATATATACACACATATACATAAATTGAGCCCTTCCTTTATGAAGCACTGGGGAAATGGCTCTGGAACACAGCCACAAGCAAAATACCTAGACCCCACCCTCACGGAGCTCAGCAGAGCAGTGGTTGAGCATAGGGTAGAATTGAGAACGCACGTACTCTGGAGTTGAACAGAGCTGGGTTGTCGTACCACCCAAGAGACCTTAGGCCAATTAAATTCTCTGTGACTCAGTTTGTTGATGCATAAAATGGGGACAATAATACCCACCTCATGGGCTTGTCATGAGGTTGAAATGAGATGTGCCTGGGTACTCAGTGTGTGTCAGCTCTACACACTGTGTTAATGGTGGTATTTTAGTACCACGCATTTTGGCACCTAATGATAATACTGATGGTATACTGTGTTGCTGGTTTCAAATTGTTTTACATGCATCTGTTTTATTTCACCAATAGCATCATAAGCCTCTTGAGGGCACAACAGCAAGAGGCATATCATATGTATTCAACAAATAGCTATCAAATTTAGGTTGTAGGAGAATGTGGAATATTTTCTGCAAAGCCACTGAGGTTTCTGTTTTAGGCAAGAGCGAAGGGGGCCAGAGAATTGCCACTGCTGAAATGGCGACTGCACGTTTGCTCAGCGAATAGGGCAGAGGGAAAGATAAAGTGAATTCCAGTTGGGCTGTGACAGTCTCCTGTGACAGATCACCCGCACAGCAGAGGAGAACACAGCTGAATAAACCCAGGCATAGAGAGAAATGAATGTAGCTAGGGGGATGCTTGGTGGGATGAAAGATAGTAGGCCAGTGTGAGACTGGAAAGGAAATCTCATTACTGTCTGGAGAGAGACAGGAGCTGCTCTTCGGGTACAATAGCACTCAGGGAATTCCAGACGTGGTTGCATGGGAATCAGATGGAACAGGTACCAGATGGCAACCACCAATATCAAGGGTGAGGCAGCAGGGATCAATACAGGTGTAACTGAGCTGAAGGATGCCTCTCTTCTCTCCCCTTAGAGAGGTGCTGTGCTGAGGTCTCTGGAGAGAAACCTGTGTGTTGCTGAGTGATTAGAAAATGTTTCTTCTGGCTAGGCGGGGTGGCTTATGCCTATAATCCCAGCACTTTGAGAGGCCAAGGCGGGTGGATCACCTGAGGTCAGGAGTTCGAGACCAGCCTAACCAACGTGGAGAAACCCTATCTCTGCTAAAAATACAAAAGAATTAGCCAGGCATGGTGGCATGTGCCTGTAGTCCCAGCTACTTGGGAGGCTGAGGCAGGAGAATTGCTTGAACCTGGGAGGCGGAGGTTGCAGTAAGCCAAGATCACACCACTGCACTCCAGCCTGGGGAACAAGAGCAAAACTCTGCCTCAAAAAAAAAAAGAAAATGTTTCTTCTCCTGAGTGATCCCTCCAAGTGCCTGGCAGACAGAAGATAGTCAATAAATATTTGGCAATGACTGTTTGAGTTCTGAGAAGTAGAAATTCATAATGTGGTGTTATAAAGGGATTATCTAGACCAGTCCCTTTGTTTGACCAGTAAGGAAAACTAAACCCTAAGGAACTAGCCGGTCATGGTGGTTCACACCTGCAATCCCCATGCTTTGGGAGGCCATGGCAGGAAGATTGCTAGAGCTCAGGAGTTCAAGACCAGCCTGGGCAACATAGTGAGACCCCCATGTCTACAAAAAATTTCAAACTTAGCCTGGCATGGTGGCACCTGCCTGTAGTGCCAGCTCCTCAGGAGGCTGAGGGAGAGGACCACTTGGACCTGATAGGTCAAGGCTGCAGAGAGCTATTAACATGTAACCTGGATGACAGTAAGACCCTGTCTCAAAAATTAATAAGTAAAGTCCAGGGAAGTAAAGCGACTTTCCCAAGGTCATGCAGGTATTGAAGCTGGGAATTATAGCTGGGATCATTCCAGCCTTAGTTCATTGCTCATGCTTAAGTAAACCCATCTGCCATGAGCAGTATCTCTGTTACTAGTGGCTGGAGCCCCAGCTGCGCCTTGACCTTCCTTTAAGCTAAAATGACTTCAACATGGTCCTTTTTTTTTTTTTCCTTAACATGGTACTTTTCTTTTCCCAAATTCTCTTCCAATCTGTGTAACATGGTTGCTTTGGCCTTGTGTCTTCCCCTCTGAGTCTAACCACACATCTTTAGAAGCTGGAGAATCCTTAGTGATGAGCCAAGATACCCCCTCACAGAACAGAAGCCTCAATTAAGATTAGCTCTCCCTGTATTATTATTATCATTGTCAATATTATTATTTGGTTTCTGACTACTGGCAAGGCCAGGGCAGTGATGCACTAGCTGCCATGCTGGTTCCCCACGCCAGGCTCGTCAAGCAGGCCTGCCACTCTGCCCTTGCCAGACACCACAGACCCCCCACCAACCCCAGCAGCCAGGTACAGGAAGAAAATAAACGAGTTGATTCTGGCCTCAAGCTGAGTCATAAAGACTCAGATAGGGGAGTGTGAAGGAGAGTGAGTAGAGCCCCGGCAACTTCCTGTGCAAACAGCTCAGGCAGAGGCTGGAGGACAATCACTCCCTGCCCCGCCTAGCAACAGAGTTCCCTGGGGTGATCTTCAGAGCCCTGGGGTGAGCCTCAAACTGGCATTTTATTGCTGATTTTTAAAAACTGCCCTTCATTGCCAAGCCTCTGCTTTATATCTTTTAATTGTTTTAAAATTGTGTGCTCTGTGCCCTGAGGTGATTTTAATACCAAGGGCAGCACTTTATAAAATAAATACATTAGGAGCTGGAGTTGCTTCTCTACAGGGTGTAGATGGAGCAAGGGGTGGAGGCAGGGAACCACAGAGAGACACCTTCTGGGGATTTGGGGGTGAAGGCTCTCATTCTTGCTGGGACCTTACTTTCCTGTTGCCCCTTTAATACCACTCTGAGCTTCTGAGAACCAGCAGGAGGTAAAACATGGGAAGCCAGGGGGTTGCATGAGTCATTTGGAAACATCTGGGGACTTTGCTGCTGTCTAGGCCAGTCAGGCAGAGCCAGCTTGAGAAAGTGGAGCACCTGGAGGGACTGTGACCTTTGTGGAGTTTTAGAGACACATGCCCCTCAATCAGGAGGGGAGAAGTATCATTAAAAAGAAAAATCTAGGCCAGGTGCAGTGGCTCACGCCTGTAATCCCAACACTTTGGGAGGCTGAGGTGGGCAGATCGCCTGAGGTTGGGAGTTCGAGCCCAGCCTGACCAACATGGAGAAACCCTGTCTCTACTGAAAACACAAAATTAGCCGGGCATGGTGGCACATGCCTGTAATCCCAGCTGCTCGGGAGGCTGAGGCAGGAGAATCGCTTGAACCTGGGAGGCGGAGGTTGTGGTGAGCCAAGATTGTGCCATTGCACTCCAGCCTGGGCAACAAGAGCAAAACTGTCTCAAAAAAAAAAAAAAAAGAGAAAAAGAAAAATCTAGAACCACATTTTCTCAGCCCTGACTGAAAGACCAAAAGGCCAACCAGGAGTTGTTGACAATGTCAATATATTTATTGCTAAGGTGCAGTTCACAAACTCTTCCAGAGAAACCAGAAAAGGAGAAAATACTTCCAACCTCTTTTTATGAGGCCAGCATTACCCCAATATCAAAGCCAGATAAAGACATAACAAGAAAAGAAAATTACAGGCCAATATCCTTAATGAACATAGATGCAAAAACCTTGAACAAAACACTAGCATCTGGGGATGGTGCCTCACACCTGTAATCTCAGCATTTTGGGAGGCCAAGGTGGGCAGATCACTTGAGGCCAGGAGTTCGAGACCAGCCAGGCTAAATGGCAAAATCTCGTCTCTACTAAAAATATAAAAATCAGCTGGGCGTGGTGGGTGCCTGTAGTCCCAGCTATTTGGGAGGCTAAGGCAGGAGAATCCCCTGCACCCTCTTGAACTGCGGAGGTTGCAGTGAGCTGAGATTGTACCACTGCACACCAGCCTGGGCCATAGAGTGAGACTCCGTCTCAAAAAAAAAAAAAAAAAAACCGCTAGCATACCAAATTCAACAACATATTAAAAGAATCATTCACCATGATCAAGTGGGATTTATTTATCCCTGGGATGCAAGATAGTTCAACATACACAAATCAATAAATGTGGTATATCACACTAACAGAACGAAGGATAAAAATTGCTTGATCATCTCAATAGATGTGGAAAAAGTATTTGACAAAATTCAACAGCCTTTCATAATGAAAACTCTCAACAAATTAGGTATAGAAGGAATGTACCTCAACACAATATATATTAAACCCATAGCTATCATTATACTCAACAGTGAAAAACAGAAAGCCTTTCCTGTAAGATCTAGAACAAGACAAAGATGAGTACTCTTGCCACTTTTATTCAGCTGTAGGGGAGTGAAAAACTTCCACCCTTCTAAGTTCCTTGGCTAGGCTACAAATTAAATTGCCATAAGACAGATTGACTGGAGAAAAAACCTATTTGATGATGGTCCTATGCAAAGGTGTCCCACAGAATAAGAGACTTGAAGAAGGGTCAGATGACTGAAGCCTATATAGCACCCTAAGCTACAGAAGGGAAGAGGAGCTCGAGCTTCTCAGGGGAGGTGGGGACACAAGTCGCAAGAGAGTGAAGGGAGGAAATTTGTGGTGAACAAAGTTTGTCTTATCAGGATAAACAGTCTCGGCTAATAAAAGTTGTCTGGAGCAGCTCTCAGAAGAAGAGGTGACAATCTCTGGGCTGGTGTTAACCTCCAGTGTCATCTCCTGTGAACTAAGTTAATCTTCCTTGATTGATAAGATTTCTAGAGACAGGATTCATAAAACTTGAGTTCCTTTTAGAGGATCCATCTTTAGGCACATAAAGGGGCTCAGAGAAAGCCTCTGCCTGCATCTGCTGTTTCCTAAGCGCCCTTGGTGCAAAGTCCTCAGTGCACCACAGTGGCGTATTTTGGGGTGGCATTTCCTGAATGTCTTCACAACTTAGTATTAGAAGTCCTTGCCAGAGCAATTAGGCAAGAAAAAAATAAAGGAAGAAGTGAGGCCAGACGCAGTGGCTCACGCCTAAAATCCCAGCACTTTGAGAGGCCAAGGTGGGTAGATCACGAGGTCAGGAGTTCAAGACAAGCTTGGCCAAGATGGTGAAACCCCATCTCTACTGAAAATACAAAAAGTTAGCCAGGTGTGGTGGCATATACCTGTAATCCCAGCTACTCAGGAGGCTGAGGCAGAGAATAACTTGAACCCAGGAGGTGGAGGTTGCAGTGAGCCGAGATCGAGCTACTGTACTCCAGCCTGGGTGACAGAGCGAGACTCTATCTCAAAAAAAAAAAAAAAAAAAGGAAGAAAGAAGTGAAATTGTTGCTGTTTGCTGATAACGTGATAACATGATCTTACATATAGAAAACCCTAACGATTCTACCCCAAAACTGTTAGAACACATGAATACAGTAAAGTTACATGATACAAAGTCGACACACAAAAAGCAATAGTGTTTCTATTTATCATTCACTTTATTGTTAGTATTTACCCTAACAATAAACTGAAAAAGAAGAGAACAATCCCATTTACCATGGCTACAACCTGGTGATAAAGAGGGCCAAGGGGAGTTCTTTAGGGTCAGATCTGGATTCCAGTCCCCTCTGAGCCACTTACTCATCATGTCACTTAGGGCAAGTGGCTTCACTTTTCTGCGTTTTAGTTATTTCAACTTACTTCATTAAATGGTAGTGACAGTAACAATGCCTTCTTTGCACGAATGTTGGGAAAAGCAAAAGGAGATGGGTAATCCATTAAAGTGCTTACTTAACCCAATGCTGGGCACAAACAGTAGATATTAGTTATTGTTGTTGTTATTGAGCATTTAGTGTGCTGCATTAGGCTATCATGGGAAAAGAGCAGAAATAGTCTCTCACTGAGCCATATGTTCCCAAAATCCCACTCTGCCTTTTCTGGTGCCGACTAAAATCTGATTTAGCTCCAGCAGCTTCTCTGTGTAGTGGAGAGAACTTGGATTTGTGCCCCAGCTCCATTGATCCCCAGCTCTGCACACATCACCTAACTTCTCTGAGCTTCAGTTTCCTCCTCTGCAAGATGGAGGTGATAATAGAGACTCTGCTGACTTTGCAAGGTTTGTGGTGAGGCTCAAATGTGACTATGTGTGAATTTTCTTCAAAAGCTGTAAAGTCCTTATAAAGCAAAAGTAAAACCCAATCTTACAGGCTTCACTCAAATCCCACCTTCTCCTACCTTTCTGTGAGAGAAATCCAACTCAAACTCTCTTAAGAAGAGGAAAAATGGGTTTTCTTAGCTCATGCAACTAAACGATCCAGGAGTAACTTCTGGAGTGGCTGGAGCCACATTTTCAAAAGATGAGATTTAAAAATCTGATTCTCTTCTTCCCTCAGCTCTGCTTTCCTTTATGTTTCCTTTGCGTCCTTCTGAGGATGACAGACCCTTAGAAGGCATCCCTCTGTGCTTCCCTGCCCCCATCCTTGCCATGTTACAGGTTAAGCCTGCTCAGACTTTAACCTATGAAGCAAGCTTAACCTGTGAAGTGGCAAAGATGCACAAGCAGCTCTGGGCTTGCAAACTACCAGCTTAGCAATCCAAATAGAAACAGTCCACCCTTCTCTCGATAGTTCCAGCAAAAGTCCCAGAAATGAGTCTCCATGGCCTGGCTTGGGTCATGTGTCTGTCTGTGGCCCTTTATCCCAAGGCCAGGAGACTGGAATATGCCAGTTGGCCAAGGCTGAGTCACATGCCCACTCTCTGGAGCGAGGTGATGAATCATTCTAGCTCATTCTAGCTGTAACCACATGAACAGAATGAGGGGAGGTGGTTCCCCTAAAGGAAAGCAAGGTGATGTTTCCAGCAGAAGAGAAAAGGAGATACCGGACAACAGATGTTCACTGTACACAGATTTGACTGTTGTATTTTCTGGTAGAATGTACAGAGAAGAAGTGAGAGTCAGAAAAAAAATCCCAGAGCGCAATGAGACATTCACCTGATGCTCTGTAGCTGAATCAACACTTTCCGTCCCTGAAACACTCTGCCTAGTAATATGGCTTCAGGAAAAAGAGGGCCCTGGACCATTTTAGGAAGGGAGCCCTGCACTTGCTGAGAAATGCGACTGTGAATGATAGAAGGAATGAGAACCCTATTCCTGACTCATTAAAGCAAGACAGTGCTTAATAAATACTACTTGGTGATAAAGTTCTGACAAGGCCACTCATTTAATAACCACAATTTTGACACTGATTCCTAGTCCACTTAAGAATCTACATGAGCCCAGACTTCAGCGGCCGTTAACAGAGGTCATGTCGTTGGCAGGTTGCCTGTCGCAGAGTCCGTGCACAGGAGGGCAAACAGCAAGTGGGGGCCTGCAGACACCACAGTATTTCTCTCTGAGTCACAATGCCTCAGTCTAATTCCTCTTCCCTCAAGAAGACTTCCTCCATCCTGTCACTACTTCTGCCTCCTAAATAGCACTTCTCTCACCATTTCATCATATTATAAAAGCGTGTTTCGACATGCTTATTTCAGGAAACTCAGATAAGAGCATGTAGAGTCCCCATATCCTTCTCTACCTTGTTGCAAATCATCATATCCTCTTCTAGGCATATATGAATACTGTATATAAGACTTTTTTAAGTGGGATAACACTGTTTTATAACATATATTGGGAATACCCCTCAATGCCCTTAGATGCTCTTCTGTAGCATTAAATTTAAGAAATTCAAGTTGGTGAGTTTTTTTTAAATGGATGTACTTATAAATTATCCTTTTTCCTACTGTTGGGTAGCTACATTGTTTACACATATTACTATTATGATAGTCTGCAGAGGCTTTTAAAAGTAAAATAAATGAATGGGGTTACAGTAGGGAGGTATAATGGCCAGTGTGGGAAAGACGCAGCTGCCAGGTGCAGTGGCTCATGCCTGTAATCCTAGCACTCTGGGAGGCCGAAGTGGGTGGATCACTTGAGCCCAGGAGTTTGAGACCACCATGGGCAATGCAGCAAAACCCTGTCTCTACAAAAAATACAACAATTACCCCGGCATGGTGGCACATGTCTGTGGTTCCAGCTACTAGAGAGGCTGACACAGAGGATGGCTCAAGTCCAGGAACTTGAGGCTGCGGTAAACCAAGATTGCCCCACTGCATTCCAGCCTGTGCCACAGAGTGGGACCCTAACTCAAAAACAAAACCAAAAAAATTAAATAAATAAAAAGAAAGATGCCACATATTACAGAAAAGGGATATGAGGGAAAAGAACTGCTTTCAGAAAATTATCTCTAATACCATGTAGACCACACCTGGAATTTGGGAATTTTTCTGGGCTCTACTCTTACCTCAGTAGGGTTTTTGCTATTTCAATGACTATAAAGCAGCTTTATCCATCTGGGTCCTGTGGGTCACTAATTCCATCAGCTTAGATTCTGTGTGTTTCTATTAGAAACAACAAATTGCCGTAGACAACAAATTGCCCCAAAACTTACTGGCTTAAACCAGTCATCAATCATCATATTTGCTTATGTTTCTGTGAGTCAGCAACTTGGACAGGGCTTTGTTGGGTGGTTATTCTGTTCCTCATGCCACTGGCTGAGGTCATTTACTGGGCTTCATTCACGTAGTGGCTAGACAAAACGGTCTAAGAAAATTTCACTTACGTGTCTGGCACATCAGCACTTCTCCATGTGGCCCCTCTCTCCATGTGGTAAGGTTGGGCTTACTCATGATATGGAAGTTTCAGGGTAACCAGATTTTTTATATGGCAACTCCTCCCAAGTTGGACAAAACCGGAAGCTGCAGATACCTTAGGGCCCAGCCTTAGAAGTTACATAGTATTACTGCAGCCTCCAACTCCTGGGCTCAAGCAATCCTCCTGCCTCAGCTTCCCAAGTAGCTGGGATTATAGGCACGTGCCACCATGCCCAGTTAATTTTTAAATTTATTTGTAGAGATAAGGTTTTGTCACATTGGCCAGGCTGGTCTCAAACACCTAGGGTCAAGTGATCCACCTGCCTTGGCCTCCCTAAGTGCTGGGATTATAGGTGTGAGCCACTGCATCTGGCCTCCAGTGTATTCTGTTTGTCAAAACCAGTGTCAGAGTTTGTCTCTTTCAAAGAAATAGAAAATAGACCACACATCTTGATAGTGAGAGAGGCAAATAATTTTAAACCTTCCTTAACTTACCACAGTGAGTATGATGAAGACAAAAGGATTATAGTGTTCTCCTATAATCAAGATACACAGAACATAATGGTTTCATAAAATACTATGTCCCAAGTATGGACTCAACCTGCTAGAAGAGAGATTTAAGCCCATTTATAGGCAATAATTTTGTCCCAGTTCTGGGTATACACCAAAAGAAACCATTACCAAGATGACATGTGGAAAATAGAATCCCTGGCAGAATTCACCCCTACAAGACAACAATGACGCCCATCCCAACCCACAGCCACCACCCACAATACTGGAGAAAGATTCTGGGACTTGGACATCTCAGCTCAACTCCTCCCTCTGCCATGGAGCTTCTTGTAGATTTCCCACTCCTTAAATAGAGTCATTCTTTCACAAGTCTGGTATAGCATTTTTGAGATCTTTGTGAGAACATTTCTGCTAAAATTATAAATATTAGCTCTGAAAGTGTTAATGTACTTCCTCAGACTGGCAAAAGAAAAGAAGGTATAGGTTGTCCTATGAAAACGGTGCATTTTCCATCTAAGAGTTAATGATATCTTGCCATATGGGAACCTTGAAAGAAACACTAAAATCCCTGCCACAGCATTGGGCCCTAGAAGACTGAGTGAATCAGCCCAGATGAAGGGGCCCTTGGCTATCCCCATTTCAGTTATTGTAATGGTGCAGGGAGTTTCTTCATCATACCCACTTCCATGTGAGGGCTAGTTTTATTTCTTACAGGGTTATCCAAGCACTGAGTATGGTCTACATTTAATATCTCGTTATTAACTGCCTGATTCTCACTTGATTGCCAAAAGATGCTGCTATGTTGTACATAGTATCCCTGGAGCAAAGCCATTTGGAGGTTAATAGGTGGGCAAATGGGCCCCATGAGGAGCAGAAAGTTGGATCCTCTGTAATCAATATACAACCTTGGCCCCAGCCACGGGGTCCACCTTCTCCATAGGAATGAGCAGCATGTGGCTTTTAAAAGGGCTTAGCCAAGTGCAGTGGCTCACCTGTAATCCCAGCACTTTGGGAAGCCATCATGGGAGGATCACTTGAGGCCAGGAGTTCGAGACTAGCTTGGGCAACATTGTAAGACTTCATCTCTACAAAAACATTTAAGTATTAGCCAGGTGTGATGGTGTGCACCTGTACTCCTAACTACTCGGGAGGCTGAGGCAGCAGGATCACTTGAGCCCAAGAGGTCAAAGCTGCAGTAAGCCATGATCACACCACACGGCACTCTGGCCTGGACAACAGAGCAAAATCTGGTCTCTAAATAAAATAAATAAATAAAAATTTTAAAATAAAAGGGCTTAGACTTAGTGTCTTGGAGTGAAAATGCACTCCAAACTGATCAGATAAGGGCTGATTAGCTCTTTTTTTTAATTTTAATTTTAGCTATTTATTTTTTAATCTCTTTTTCCTGGTACCTTCATGACTGGCTCTTAAATATTTAAATTTTCTTTTTCACAGCCTAGCCTGAAGCTCTGTGCCTATTTGATTTATATAACTCATATCTGGCTGATGTTGGTGGATTGAGACAAATATCTTTTCAGAACTGAAAATGACTCTATCTTTTTTCTTCTCTATGTTTCCCTCCAAGCACAAGCCAGTATTCTAAAAAGCTAAGAGTCAGACTGAGGAAGGCCACCCAGGCATCTGGAACCACCTCCCCCTTGACTTCCACACTATATTTCAATAGAAGAAAAGGCTGGCTGACTGGCACTTCCTGAATCCCCTTCCTGTGGATGGCAGGCTTGGTATTGAGGAAACTCTCTGGAAGACACTGGTTTTGCTTAATACAAGATCAAACCTCCATCTGGAGACCAGAACCTTTTCACATGTGATTCCTAAAACTGCAAACCCGAAACCCTTTCATATGTAATTTCTAAAGCTGTAAGCCCAGAAACCATCTCACATGTGATTCCTAAAGCTGTAAATCCAAAACCCTTTCACTCATGATTTCTAAGGCTGTAAACCTAAAATTCTTCCACAGGTAATATCTAGAGTGTAAGCCTATATAAAGACAGAATCTTCCTTTGTTAGATGAGCTGGGTAATTTGGAACCATTGCCTGGCTCCCAGCCGTAGTAATAATAATAATAAATTCTTTCCTTCCCCATTCAGTGTTGGAGAGCTCTGTTTCCCGCGGCTGCTCCTGCTCCAAGACAGATGCCCACTTCCAAGAGATGGTGAATTCTACCTTGCCCATCCCCTAGTCTTCACTTTGATTGTTCCTAGACCACTGGGAAGGAATCAAGACATTATTTCATTCCATCGGGATCATTTAAAAATAGCAGAACCACTTTCTGCTTCGCTGCAGCCCACCATAGTGAGATGAGTGAATTAAGGGGAATGGCTATTAGAGAAAGTAGGGGAGTGAATTTTAATGCAGCATATGGCAAACCTGGCCTGGGAATCTTTTCACGCCATGACCATCGTGCAGGTATTAGGGTAAGTGCTTTGGGACTTGTGTACCAGGTTCTTGGACCTGGATACAAGGTTCTAAACAAGCCAGACCAGATGTAGGGGCAGGGGGTATTAGACCTCACAAGGCTGCCCCCACCCTACCCTGCCACCCTCTGAACTTGAAGTTAGCAGGCTCTGCATATTGAACCTTGCTCTGTTGCCCCAGGGAGGAATGTGCCCCCTGATGTGGAGAGATGTTCGTCCCTGAGAGAAAATAGCCCCTTCACCTGGTTCCAGAGGATTCAAAGAGGCTCTAGGACAGAAGAGGAAAGAGAGAGGAGTGTGTGAGAAAAGAGAGCAGGAGAGGAGGGTGTGAGAGAGAGCCAGTACGAAGACTAGGAACTCGGTCTTGCTTCTCATGTGCTCTCAGCTCTCTGAGATGGGTCAGGGCATCCTACCGAGACCACGCCCTCCTGCCCACAGAAACCTGAAAGGAGTCGCCAAGGGGCCTTTGGCTTCATTCACTGGCCTTATTGGGCATCGGCATAGTAACAACTGACTTTATCCCGGCTTTATGTGTGGCCTCTGTGACATCCTGAGGGAGTAGCTGCAGTTTACATACACACACCCAGTCTCTCACAACTTACACTCACACACACAACTCACACACACATCACCCACACACAATTCAAACACACTCACAACTCACACACATTCACACACATCACACTCTCTCACACACATACACACACCCACATTCACACATGCACACTCACCCCACACACACACCCCCAACACACACACATTCACACCCCACACACACACCACACACGCAATTCACACACACACTCTCACATCCACACCCACCCCCGACACACTCACACATTCACACACTCACCACACACCCCCCCACACACACACACACCCACACATACCCCTTCCTCACACTCTCCCATTCAGCAGAATTCTGCTTTGTAAAGGGAGCCGTGAGGACGGAAATCCTAAGACTCGCCACCAGAGCCAGGGAAAGAAAAGACTGAGAAGAAAATTCACTGAAAAGGATTTTTGAGTCTGCTGATGGGAGACTTTTTCTTTTGAAATCATTTCAGACTTACAGAAAAGCACAAAGTACTTTTCACAGAAAAATACAAAAAGTACAGAGAATTCCTGTGTCCTCTTCATCCTGTCTGCTTCTGATTTTCCCTCCCTAAGTAGACTGTTTTCTGAACCACTTGAGAGTAAGTTGCAGATAAGATCCCCCTTTATCCCTAAGTACTTGAGTGTATATTTCCTAAAAAAAAATGAATATTCTCTTTCATAACTCCAGTACATTAGCTAACTCAGGAAATTAATATTGATGCAACACTATTATCTAAACTATGCATCTTTCTGATGTAAAATTTCACCAGTTATTCTAATAATGTTCTTTATAACAAAAAAGAAAAAAATGTTTTGATCCAAAATCCAATTCAACCTCTTAACAATATCATGTCTTTTTAGGTCCCTTCAATTAGAATAGTTCTCCAGCCTTTGTCTTTGATGACATTGACATTTTTGAAGAATGTAAGCCATTTATTTAATCGACTGTCCCTCCTTTTGAGTTAGTCTGATGTTTCCTCACAATTAGATTCTGGTTGTACCTTTTTGGCAGGAATACCACAGAGGTGATATCATGTCCTTCAGCACGTATACATCAGGAGACATGTGCCATCCATCTGTCCCATCTGTCTCTTGTGATGCTAACTTTGATCATTTGATTCAGGTGGGGACTTTCAGGCCTCTCCACTGGAAAGTTACTATTTTTCTCTTTGAAATCAATAGGTGTTTTGTGAGGATCTACTTTGAGATTGTGTAAATACACTGTTTCTTATCTAACTTTTACCCATTACTTTTAACATCCCTTGATAATTCTTGCCTGAATCGATAATAACTATAAGGTTTGCCAAATGGTAACTTTTTAATGTTATCATTTCTTATACCTATATTAGTTGGAATTTTACTGTAAGGAAAGCTGTTTTATTTTTCTCCATTTATTTATTTGCTTATATCAATATGGACTTAGATTTTCATATTTTATCCAATTGGTTTTTTTTTTTTTTGAGATGAAGTCTTGCTTTTGTCGCCCAGGCTGGAGTGCAGTGACGCGATCTTGGCTCACTGCAGCCTCTGCCTCCTGGGGTCAAGCAATTCTCCTGCCTCAGCCTCCTGAGTAGCTGGGATTACAGGTGGCTGCTACCACGCCTAGCTAATCTTTGTATTTTTGGTAGAGACAGGGTTTCACCATGTTGGCCAGGCTGGTCTTGTACTCCTGACCTCAGGTGATCCACCCGCCTTGGCCTCCCAAAGTGCTAAGATTACAGGCATAAGCCACCATGCCCGGTTGATGATTATTATTTTGTTTAAGTTCAGATTGTCCAAGATTTGAACAGGAGCTCCTTCCAGCTGTTTCCTTTGTCTGTTGGACATATCCAGCCAAAGTTTTTCTTTCTTCCTTTTTTTTTTTAAAATGAAACAGGATCTCTCTCACTACGGAGCCCAGGCTGGATTGTAGTGGCTATTTACAGAGGTGATCATGGCTCACTGCAGCCTGAAACTCTTGGGTTCAAGCAATCCTCCCACCTCAGCCTCCTGAGTAGCTGGGACTACAGGTGCATGTTATTGGCCCCAGCTAGGGCTATTTTTGAAGGTGGATGCTCCAAAACTCTGGCCCAGACTATTTCTCCAAATTATGAAAGTTTAAATAGCATTCAAGAACCTAATTTTTTTTTTTTTTTTTTGAGACGAAGTCTCACTGTGTCGCCTATCTGGAGTACAGTGGCACGATCTTGGCTCACTGCAACCTCCACCTCCCAGGTTCAAGCAATTCTCCTGCCTCAGCCTCCTGAGTAGCTGGGATTACAGGCACCTGCCACCACTATACCTAGCTAATTTTTTTTTTTTTTTTTTTGTATTTTTAGTAGAGACAGGGTTTCACCTTGTTGGCCTCGATCTCTTGACCTCATGATCTGCCCGCCTCGGCCTTCCAAAGTGCTGGGATTACAGGCATGAGCCACCTCGCCCGGCCCAAGAATCTAATTTTTAACATTATGACAAAGCACAGTATGTATGCCAGTGAATTACAGAGTTCTAACAACATAACAAAATGTTTATTTACATCCATTTTGCCATCTTCCTAGTGACCAGATTCATTTCCTAAGTCTGGGTATGACTTCCTCTCGCTTCTTCTGATCCTGATGTGTGGCCCGTCCATTTCCCAGTAGACCTACTGAGGAACAGCAAGGGAGAGAGGAGAGTCGGGGAAGGGGGAAAGTGAGAGAGAAGTACAGAGGAAAAGGAACAGAAGGAGGAAGAACTCCTCTCTTCTCATTTGTGCAGCCCGGTCTGCCACCTACAGCCTCCTCATGTCCCCCAGCCCCACTGCCCCCTCCTGGAAGCCGGCACATTGCTGTGGTTGGCATTCACGCAGGAGACGTTGTCAGAGGTTAGAGACAGTCACCTTCATCTCAGAAAAGGGGCCGGGAGATGACCTGGGTTGTATAGAAGGAATTCAAGTCTCCTGGCGCGGAAATGCCACTGGAAGGGATGGAGGAAAGAAAACGCTGTGTGTGTGATGTCCCCATCGCCCTCTTCGCTGGAACTCACCACAGGCTGGAGGTGCTTCCGGCAGAACTGAGTGCTGGGGAAAGCCTGTGATAAATCAGCTCTGTCTTTACTAGCCAGGGGTTGCTATGGCAATAGGAATACACTGTAGGTTTTAAGAGATGTAATTTTCTATGATTCACTGTATATTTTTAGCCATTTTTCTTCCTGTATTATCTCCCTGTGGCAATTGCCTATTAATGCTGGTCTGTACTAAGATTGGACCAAATGGTCCATTCTCAGAAGAGATGAAAAACCCTGGAGATCAGTGA
The DNA here is from genome assembly GCA_963573385.1 of Cacajao melanocephalus. Taxonomy (NCBI): domain Eukaryota; kingdom Metazoa; phylum Chordata; class Mammalia; order Primates; family Pitheciidae; genus Cacajao; species Cacajao melanocephalus. The sequence continues at coordinate 14,894 of CAUYLG010074474.1, read as the reverse complement.
GTACAAGGGGGTGATTACCCATGGACGTAAGAGTGACCTGGTAGAACAACCAGATTAGTTCAGGACATGGATGAATTAGCATGGCCCATGCTACATCTTGGGAGAAGAGTAAAGCAGAGTGAAGGGATCCAGCAAATGTGGCTCTAGAGTTTGGGGAATGGGAAACTGAGTCACTTCCCACTGAAATCCATATGCTCGAATGGTGTCAAGGGCAGGCCACGAAAGTCGGAAACAAGCATCCTGTGCAAGGGATACTAGGACCCAGGTTTCCAAACAAGGAACGGTAAAAGCTTCTAACCTTCTTTTAATTTAGCTCAGGTCTTCTATTTTTTATCTTATCCTTCCTTCTTTATTCATTTCTTCTTTCTTTCCTTGATCTAATTTTACTTATTTTTTTCACCATAAAATTAGGAGAGGGACTGAGAGAAGGCGAAAACAGAATCTATCTAGTTGCTGTTGATTCATAGTTGTACTGAGGTCTTTCCATCCAGGCCACAGAAAATCCACCCTAAATTGCTTAAGCAGAAAGAGTGCTCGCCATCTCTGATAGCCAAAAAGTCCAGGGGTGGGTTTAGTCTCAGGCATAGTTGTATTCAGAAGGCCAGATGACATCATCAACATCTGGGCTCCCTGTCACAACACTAAGTTTCACTGATGTTTTGGCATTTGGGCTGCAATAACATGAAACTCAGCTAATAGAGGCTTCAACAAAGTGTGGTTTGGTTTTCTCACATAAGATGTCCAGAGAGAGGTTTATTTTTCTGATACAACAAGTAGCCCAGAATAGGCATAGATGACGTTACTATGCAGCAGCTCAGTAATGTCATCAAGAACGCAGCCTCTTTCTTCATTTCAGCTCTACTGTCTTCAGGGTCACAGGAGGACAAGTCCAGCTCTAGATATTCAAGGCAGAAAGAAGAGGCTAACTGCCTCTGATTTTTTTATCCAGAGAAGTAAATCAATCCCCAAAGCTCCCATCTGATCTCTGCTTCCAATTGATTGGATACGTCAATGCCATGAGGCCAACCTTAGCCACTGAGGAGGCTAGGAAGCTATGTTTTTAGGCTTTCTGGTCCCTGCAGTAGAAGCAGTGGTTTTGTTGTTGTTGTTGTTTGGTTTTTGAGACAGAGTTTTTGCTCTGTCGCCAGGCTGGAGTGCAGTGGCGCGATCTTAGCTCATGGCAACCTGTGCCTCCTGGGTTCAAGTGATTCTCCTGCCTCAGCCTCTCAAGTAGCTGGGATTACAGGCATGCAATACCACGTCCAGCTAATTTTTGTATTTTTCAGTAGAGATGAGGTTTCACCATGTTTGCCAGGCTGGTCTCGAACTCTTGACCTCAGGTGATCCACCCACCTCGGCCTCCCAAAGTGCTAGGATTACAAGTGGGAGCCACCATGCCCAGCCAACGGTGTTTTCTGTTTGGTTGGTTTGGTTTGGTTTTGCCTCATTTAACAGTCAAAGAACAAACCATACCCAAGATTGTGAAATGGTTTTGTTGCCTCTTCCTTGCAGTTTGACCAATCACTCTATCATTGTCATATCTTAGCCAAGAAGGGAGAAGGTATAAGAAAAGGGCAAGAAGCTTTCTTTTAAGGATGTAATGCATACATTGCATTCATCACTTCTCTTCTGCACACATCCTATTGGTCAGAACATAGTCACATGATCACAACCAGCTGCAAGGGAGGCTGGGAAATGTAGTACTTGGGTAGCCATGTGCCCAGCAAAACCTGGGGAGTTCTGTTAGTCACATGATGAGGGGGAGGGGTATTTTGAAACAACTAGCAATCTCCTCAGGAGCAGTTATAGCTCCATGATGTGCTTACTTCACATTGCATGCCTGTATCAAAACATCTTATCTACCCCATAAATATATACACCTACTATGTATCCACAAATATTTTTAAAAAATAAAATAAAACAAAAATAAATTTAAAAATAAAAAAGAGCAGTTATAGAAAGGGTTTGGATGGCTATTGGATTTACCCATTCAAGGCCAAATATTCCTGCCTCTGCCACATTCTCAGAGAGGCTTACCTTTATGGAGATAAGACAGCTTCAGCATCATCAGCCTCACATTCTCCCTAGTCCAAGACCATAAGTAAAAGAGCCCGACATATTTGCAGCTATCCTGGCCAGTCTCACCGTATCTCCTTGGTTCTTACTAGGTCACCTGCTCATCGTTAACTAAGGGAATGCAATGCAATACTCTGATTGGTCATTCCTGGATCACTTGCTCCACCAAATCACAAAGACCTTTGTGGGCCTCTGTTTGCTCATCTGTAAACTAAACATAATAAAACCTACCTCGCAGCATTGGTGGGAGAGTGCTACTTGTGGCCATTGCCCATATATGCATTTCAGTTGGCCTACTGACCAGACTTATCTTAACAATATATTTCAGGCCGGGCGTGGTGGCTCATGCCTGTAATCCAAGCACTTTGGAGGCCGAGGCAGGCAGATCACCTGAGGTCGGGAGTTCAAGACCAGCCTGACCAACATGGTGAAACCCCATCTTAAAAACAAAAAAACAAAAAAACACAGTATCACTTCAAAAGGCAAGACCTTTAAAATCAAAGTCATCATCATTGGATAGCTGCCTATATTTCATCTTATAATATATTCCAAAGTAAAAATACTTGCTAGGTACCTGGCACTGTGCTAAACACTTTGCATACCTTCTATCAAAACTCTTGAAGTAATTCCATGGGAGAGATACTTTCATCGTTTTCAATTAACAGATATGAGTGGTGGTGGATACCTGTAATCTCAGCTACTCAGGTGGCTGAGACACAAGAAGCACTTGAACCCCGCAGGCAGAGTTTCCAGTCAGTCGAGATCGCACCACTGCACTCTAACCTTGGCAAAAAAGCAAGACTCTTAAAAGAAAAAATAAACAAATGAAATAGATAAGGAAATTTAGCTTCTTGCCTAAGGTCACAGCCAGCACAGTGATGGAGCCACAAAGCCGGGACTAACTTTGAACCCCCATAATCTCCTCTCTCTTATTGTATAAAAATAAGTAAGAATAACCACATATTTATGGAATCATGAAAACTTTCCTGCTGATTGTCATAGTCACAAGTAAACACCTTTTGATGCAGGACAGACGAACCTCCAAATTGGGGCTTAGCCCAGGAGGGTTCTTGGCTTTGTCTAGGAAAGAATTCAACAGTGAGCCAATGGTGTTGAACAGCAACTTTGAAGAAAGAGCCAGTGCACAAGATCATCAGAAGAACTGCTCCTTGCAGAGCAGGGCTACCTTATAGGCAGTATGCCCAGAGTAGCAGCTCAGAGGAAGTTCTGCACTTGTTTTTATGCCTGCTTTTAATTGTATGCAAATTAAGGAGTGGTTTAGGCAGAAATTTCTAGGAAAAGGGTGGTAACTTCTAGGTTGTTGAGTCATTGCCACGGAAAGAAATGGAAACTTCTGGGTGTTGCCATGGTAATGGTAAAGTGACATGACACATTGGTGGGCGTGTCTTGTGGGCTGGTGCTTCCGCCTTGGACCTGTTTTAGTTAGTCTGAAATTTGGTCCAGTAGCTGAGCCCTGCCTCCAACGTCAAGTCTCGCCTCCTGTCTCACTTTGATCTCCCTTTGAGAGACACTGCTACCAGGAGTAGCAGGATGACAGCCTCCTACTATGAATCCTTTGGGCTTCCTGCAGTCTTCACACTCCCAGGTACAACAGATGTACTACAGCCAGGCCAGTCCTGTCAAGCAGCAACTCCTCCGTTCTTGGGCTTCCCATCAGCCTGGCTGCGACTTTCTTGGAGCTATGCTATAGTCTGGATACTTCTTACTCAACTCTCTTTCCTTTCCACTCTCTTTCAGCAAGTGTCAGGCCTGCGCTGTTGTCTGAAGGCTGTTCTCACCACCCCTGCTCCCTCACCCTTTACTCTTCACATACATTCTCCCGTGTGCATTTATGCTCTGCCTAATTCCATCTTGGCATCTATTTCTCAAAGGACCCAAAATGACATACTTCTTATACCTGCCTTAACTCACAGCATGAACTACATCACAGGCTTGTATGTTTCCAAACATTCTTGAATGTTAAAGAATAAGAAAGCAATAAAAATAATTCAAAATTGGCTGTAGGGAAGATCTAATGTAGGCCAGTAAGGAGGCTCCTAGCCTGGCGCTTAAAAAGTAGAGACTCCTTCTTGAAGCAAGTATCTGCATAGAGGGAAAAACAACAGTCACTGCTGATCGTAAAAGAAACCTAGCTGCATTGAGCATTTTGGAGGGAGAGGGTGAGAAGCATCTGAGACCTGCCTGGAGTCACTCCACAGGGTCACAGATAGATTTCAATCATTCTAATCCTCCATCCAGAAGCTTCCAACACTCCTGAGACAAGGAATCGATTCTTTACTGAAAGAGCAAAGAATACTACTTAACTCAGCCAAAGAGAAAAAATGATCAATTGAGCAAAATGTAATGGCTTTAGACAAGGATCTCCAGACTGAAATGGAATTACTCTTGTTACCCTGGGAACACGAGCCACGTGCCACAACTACTCCACCCTGCCCTGCCTCATCCTAAGGCTTTTTCAGTGATTACTAACTAGTAGCCACAGAGCCATGTGTCCTACAAACATGTTTTATCTGGTCCTTGTGGTCTTTTTTTTTAATATAATGTAAAATTAGTTAAGATTTATCAAGTGAGATATTTCACATAAAAAATCTGGACTTCTTGCTTCTCTTGGAAAATCAAAAAATCTGACAATATCAGCCCTACATGTGAACTTCCTGCCTTGAACAGAACCAGAATCTCCACTACTCCTCTCCTATTAAGCCTGCCGGCTTTAACTGCTCAGGACCATAAACCTACTTGATTTTGAACACTCAGATTCAGATCATGAGCCCTGGGTAGCACTTGGCTGAAGTTAACTGTCAGCTCTTTAAGAAAAATGAGTTACTAAACAGATTTTTTTTTTTGAGATGGCGTGTCACTCTGTCGCCCAGGCTGGAGTGCAATGGCGTGATCTCAGCTCATGGCAACTTCCACCTCCCGAGTTCAAATGATTCTCCTGGCTCAGCCTCCCAAGTAGCTGGGATTACAGGCAGTCGCTATCATGCCCAGCTAATTTTTGTGTTTCTGTAGAGACGGGATTTTACCACGTTGGCCAAGCTGGTCTTGAACTTCTGACCTCAGGTGATCCACCCACCTCAGCCTCCCAAAGTGCTGGGATTACAGGTACAAGCCACCACCACATCCAGCCACTAATCAAATTCATAGCATAAACAGGATTTCAAAAGCGAATTTCTTAAAAAGTAGTCTTCATACACTTGGGCAAGAATAACAGCCATCATTAGCCCAACTGGAAGGTTTGTTAGCAGTGACAGCTGGGGGACAGGTGTAGCCAGAGTCAGAGGCCCTGGGTTGAGGAGGTGGGACTTGCGTCCTGGCTTTGTCCTTACCAGTTACACGACCTTGAGCATCGCCTTCACCTTCAGGTCAGGTGTCCAGTGTTGCAAGAGCTAACATCACCGAGTGCTTACTAACTGAAAAGCAGTCTATCGAGTGTTTTGTATGCATCCTCTTTTCATTCCGTACCATGTCCTGAGGTCATATATCAGTAGTATTCCCAAGTACAGGAAGCTGTTGTGACCTGTCCAAAGTCAGAGTCATTTGGAGCCCAGACACTCTGGGCTCCCTGCAGCCTTCACACTGAGGCTTCCCCGTCCCTGGGCACAACGGATGTACTACAGCCAGCCTGGTCCCGTCCAGTGGCGACTCCTCCGTGGCTGCAGACCCCACATGTGCACCTCGTTGACTGTGATGCATACACCTGCATAGGGTTGTCTAAGGAACTAAGGAGACCGTGTAGGCTAAGTGCTTTTTGTAAAATGTAAAGTGCTGCAAGGATATTTAATATTATCATTTGAATGCTGCAGTTTTCTTTTTCAAAACTGATGCTTTATCTAAAAGTCGTCTGTTCAGTTCGGCCCCTTCCTAATTTGTTCACATTAATTCATTTTTTTTCTCTGAAAGAGAGTAAAGAAAAAAAGCTGGAACTGGCATCTCAGTAGTCCTGTAGCGCCCTCTGCTGACGACAGTCGGGGAAACTATAAAATTCTAATAGGTGATGATTCTCTCAGCCTTCTTGAACAATTTCTGGAGCACCTACTTGGTCCTGGTCATTGTACTAGCTGCTACGTGGTCTATGGAGACTAGGAATGGAAGGTACAGGATATCTTATGCTAGATAAGCCTGTCCTCTGTGATTTAGATATAGAAGGTGAGTAGAGAAACCTACAGACAAGGGTGACCTATATTTCATCTCATAATATATTCCAAAGTAAAAATATTTATTCAATACTTCCTAGATGATTACCATCAGGACATCACAGAGAAAAGGCCAAAGCCAGATGTAGTGGTCATTTTCCCCCTCAAAAGGCCACAACGAACCCCCAGTCAATGAGGTAAATGGTACTTTTTGCCCAGCCATATGCAGATAAGTGACTAGCAACCAGCTTTCTGGCCAGGAGAAGCCCTGATTGGTAGTGTTTGCCAATTTCCAGGATATAAATACTCCCATTATGACCAATTTCAAGTTATCAACATAATAATTCATAACATTTTTGAAAATTTAACAATCGGCCTCTCACAAGCTATAGGAGCTAGCTCTAACACACCATTTTTCTTTTCTGTTTTTTTTTCTCCTCTCTTTTCTTTTTTGAGATGGAGTTTCACTCTTGCTGCCCAGGCTGGAATGCTGTGGTACAGTCTTGGCTCACTGCAACCTCCACCTCCTGGGTTCAAGCAATTCCCCTGCCTCAGCCTCCCAAGTAGCTGCGATTACAGGTGCCCACCACCATGCTCAGCTAATTTTTATGTTTTTAGTAGAGATGGGGTTTCACCATGTTGGGCAGGCTTGAACTCCTGACCTCAGGTGATTTGCCTGCCTCAGCCTCCCAAGTGCTGCCACTTGGGATACAGGCATGAGCCACCACCCCTGGCCTCACATCACTTCTTTTAACTCTAGAAAAAATATGCCTTCTCATCTTCCTTCCCAGTCAACTGGCTTCTGGAATTCTCCAAGTTGGTACACATCTATAAGCAGGGACAGGTCAGCTTCACCCCAGAAAGACCAACCCCAAACAGGAAATGAGGAAATCTGGCTGGATATTCCCCTACTCATCGTTAGGTAGCTCTGGTCAAAGGTCTACTTCACCTTCCCCTCTTTCCCTCCTTCCAGTCCTTTTCCTGTCTAACCAACTAAAGAAAGGGGGACTGTCTAGGACATCATGACACATCCTAAAGAGAATCTCATTCTGACACCCACCTCCTCGTCTTCATGTCCCAATTCCCTTTCCTAATGGATTTGGTTCACAGGCCTGCCCCCGTCCAGAAACCCGTCTGAGAAGGAGGCACTCTGGGACTCCTGGAGGAACTCCAAGATCATCTGATATGAAGAGGCTGGCCAACTTGGACCATGTGCCTCTCACTTTGTGCAGCTCACAAGGATGAAGGCCCTCCCTTGGCCCCAGAAAAGAAGGAGGAATGTGTAGGGCCATGCAGGGAACAGGGGAGCAGTTCCCAGTTGTCTCTAGCTAGAGACAAGACTCAGGCTGAGCAAAACCCAGCTGCCAGGGGCCCAAGAGCTCCAGTCTCATGAGGGTATGCTTCCTACTCAGCCAGAAATCATTCTGAGGCCCACCAGATAAAACTAGAGGCACGGCCGGGCGTGGTGGCTCATACCTGTAATCCCAGCACTTTTGGAGGCTGAGGTGGGAGGATCTCTTGAGGCCAGGAATTTGAGACCAACCCGGCCAACATGGTAAAACCCTATCTCCACTAAAAATACAAAAATTCGCTGGGCATGGTGGCGCACTCCTGTAGTCCCAGCTACTCGGGAGGCTGAGGCACAAGAATTGCTTGAACCTGGGAGACAGAGGTTGCAGTGAGCTGAGATGGCGCCACTGCTTCAGCCTGGGCAATGGAGCTAGACTGTGTCTCAAAAAAAAAAAAAAAAAAACACACACACACACAGAAAAAACTAGAGGCACGATGACCCTACTATCTAAACAGCAGATGCCAAACCTCTGCCCCCATGAGGTCAGCAGTTCCGCTTGCTTGTTCTCCCACAGACTTCTTCTGCAGCTTCCACTTATCCTAAGATTTCAGTGACTCTAACACAAGATGAAATCTACAGTGAGGGATGGGCTTGGTGGCTCATGCCTGTGAATCCAGTACTTTGAGGGGCTGAGGTGAGTGCAGGGAGGAGCTGTGTTCTTGCCCCTGCACTCCAGTCTGGGCAACAGAGCAAGACTGTGTCAAAAAAAAAAAAAATCTGTACCAAGAAGACTAAGTTCTTTCTGCTTTTGGCTCAACTACTTGGAGTTGTATGTCCTTGAGAAAATTTCTAAATCTCTGGGGTTTGTCTTTTGAAGTCTAAATGGAAATAATTATCAGAGAACACAGTTGAGAGGACTAAATTAGAATGCTGAGGAAAGAACTTTATAAATCAGAGTGTTATATAAATGTTGTGTTTCTACCTAAGAGAGGTGTTTACAATGTTTTCCCCCTCCTTATAAAAGGAATATGTGTTCTTTATAGAAATTTTGGAAAGTAAATTTGAGTATCAAAAAATAAAATAAAATCAGTCCAGGCACAGTGGCTCACACCTGTAATCCCAGCATTTTTGGAGCCTGAGGCAGGAGGATCTCAAGCCCAGGAGTTCGAGACCAGTCTGGACACCATAGCAAGACCCTGTCTCTTCAAAACATAAATAAATAATAGGCGGCCATAAAGAAGAATGAGATCACATCCTTTGCAGGGACATGGATGGAGCTGAAAGCTATTATCCTTAGCAAACTAATGCAGGAACAGAAAACCAAATACTGCATGTTCTCACTTATAAGTGGGAGCTAAATGATGAGAACACAAGGACACACAGGGGCCAATAACACACACTGGGGCCCATTGGAGGGTGGAGGGTAGGGGATGGGGGAGGATCTAGAAAGATAACTAATGGGTACTAGGCTTCATATCTGGGTGATGACAGAATCTGTACAACAAACCCCCATAACACAAGTTTACCTGTTTAACAAACCTGCACATGTACCCCTGAACTTAAAAGTTAAAAAAAAAAAAATCATGTCCTCTGCAGCAATATAGATGGGCTGGAGGCCATTATTCTTATTCTTTTTTTTTTTTTTTTTTTTTTTTGCAAGAGAGGTTCGCTCTATTGCCCGGCGCCAGGCTGGAGTACAGTGGTGCGATCTTGGCTCACTGCAACCTCTGCCTCCCAGGTTCAAGCAATTCTCCTGCCTCAGCCTCCTGAGTAGCTGGGACTACAGGCGCATGCTACCACATCCAGCTAATTTTTGTATTTTTAGTAGAGACAGGGTTTCACCATGTTGGCCAGGATGGTCTTAATCACTTGACCTCGTGATCTGCCCACCTCGGCCTCCCAAAGTGCTGAGATTACAGGCATGAGCCACCGCGCCCGGCCTGAAGGCCATTATTCTAAGCAAATTAATGCAGAAACAGAAAAGCAAATATAGTATGTTCTCACTTAGTGGGCGCTAATCATTGAGTACACGTGGACACAGAGAAGGGAACAGCTGACATCAATGTCTACTTGAAGGTGGAAGGTGGGAGGAGGGTGAGGATCCAAAAGCTACTTATTGGGTACTATGCTTATTACCCAGGTAATAACATAATCTGTATACCTAACCTCACAACAAACAATTTACCCATGTAACAAACCTGCACAGGTATCCGCTGGACTTAAAACAAAAATTGGGAAGAAAAAAATGAAAATTTAAAAAAATAAAATTAAGTAAATAAATAAACATCACCCAGATTTAACAATCCACATTTGGTATGTTTTCCTGGGTATTTTTCTCTCTGTATATATAAATATACCTTTGTTAAAAGAAAAGATGATCATACTTATGACTCAAGGGTAGTGGTTTCTCTCTTTCTTTTTTTTTTTTTTTTGTGACAGAGTCTCGCTTCCTCGCCCAGGCTGGAGTGCAGAGGCGCAATCTAAGCTCACAGCAACCACCACCTCCCGGCTTCAAGCAATTCTCTGTCTCAGCCTCCCAAGTAGCTGGGAATTACAGGTTTCTGTCACCACGCCTGGCTAATGTCTTTTGTATTTTAGTTTCAAAATAGTTTCACCATTTTGGCCAGGCTGGTCTTGAACTCCTGACCTTGTGATCCACCTGCCTCAGTCTCCCAAAGTGCTGGGAATACAGGTGTGAGCCACTGCGCTTGGCAGTTTCTCTTTTTACCAAGGGACCACGCGTCCTTCCAGACCTGCAGATCTAACAACAGCTTTTCTCTCATCCTTGCAATTGGAAAGAGAGTCTTCAATTCAAAAACAGTTGAAAATAAGCCTAAGGGTGGCCTCCTGGGTTTCCAAATAAGGAGACCTTGGAAATAGAACGTGGGCCTTTAAACCCTCTGCTCTGCCAGCCATTTTGGAAAGACAATTTTCCCTCACGGATCACCTTGTCAACCTATCTTAATTTGTAAAATCATCTCTTAAAATTGAAACTGAGAAGCTTTCCACTTAGTAAAACAGATATTGCTACAGCTATTATTGTTAAAATGCACATTTGTAGGTCCTTTTAAATGTGAAACTGAATTTGCTGTAGGAAATACTTTTGAAAACCTCACATTTTTCTGTGGCGGGTCTATGAATCACCGAAGGTACCCATGTAGAACGTAAATGCAAATATGTTCCTCTGAGATCTTTCAGTATCTGACAAAATGTCATCTTTTCATCAGTGTTACCAAGGTTGTCCTTTGCTTCTGCCCTGAAACAGGTGTTTTTTGGCTGTCAGAAATTGTCTGGGTCTCTTCTCCTCTATAACATCTGGCCCCTCCTGCCTGATTCTGCCTCAACCTTGATTTCTTCAATAACCCAGTCCAACTCAGGTTAAGGATAAAGCTCCAAGGCTCCAGACCCTTGGAAGGGGGCACCCGATGCTCACATGATTTAAAGTGCATTGTTAGGAGAATGCGTCCTAACAGTGACATCACTTGAGTGGCACTTAACACTTGGTTCTCTAGCAAGGCTGCAGTGGCATGATGGCCCAGCTAGGCTCAGCAAGGGTGGTCCTACCTGCTCTCCCATCTCTGTGGCAACTGCCTGGAATCAGTCAGGGCTCTCCAGATAGAACACCAGTAGAAGATATATAGACATATATAAGAAGACACTTATGATGGGAATTGACTCATTCAATTATGGAGCCAGAGAAGTCCCATAATCTGCCATCTGCAAGCTGGAGAATCAGGAAAGCTGGTGGTATGATTCAGCCCCAGGCCAAAGGCCTGAGAATCAGGAGTTCAGATGTCTGAGGGCAGGAGAAGATGGGCATCCCAGCTCAAAGAGAGAGGGCATTTGCCCTTCCTCAGCCTTTTTGTTCAGTTTCACCCCTCAACAGACTGGATGATACAGGGAACATTGGTGAGAACAGATCTTTACTCAGTCTACTGGTGCTAATGCCAATCTCTTCCAGAAACACCCTTACAGACACACCCAGAAAGAATGTTTGACAAGCCGTCTGAGCATCTATTAGCCCAGTCAAACTGACACATAAAATTAACCCTTGTGTACTTTTATTTCTTTTTTTTTTTTTTGGATAGTGTTTTACTCTGTCACCCAGACTGGAGTGCAGTGACATGATCTTGGCTCACTGCAGCCTCAACCTCCCAGGCCCAAGCAATTCTCCCACATCAGCAGCCTCTGGAGTAGCTGGAACCACAGGCATGTGTCACCATACCTAATTTTTTTTTTTTCATTTTTGTAGTAACAGGGTCTCACTATGATGCCCAGGCTGGCCTCAACCCCCTGGGCTCAGTCAGTCCTCCTGCCTCAGCCTCCGAAAGTGCTGGGATTACAGGTACTAGCCAGCACACCCAGCCTCATGTGCTTCTTCTCACTGAACTTTCACACTTGCCACAGCCCTTCCAAGGTCCTCCCAGATATGTTCTTTCTCTCAGGCTGATCCGTGCTTCTGCACAGCTGGCCCTGAGGCCTTCGTCCATCTCTTAACCAGGACCCCTTCATCAGGGCTTCCATCTAGGTAAGGGTGTTGGACCATTTCCGGCTCAACCCCTTTCAAGTGGCCTCCTTTCTCTGCGGACTCACCTCCCAGCACCCAAGGAGTCCACACCAGGACTCCAGAACCCGCTTCAAAGCAACACAAGACCTCTTCCACTCTCCTGGCCCTACCATAGCACACATACAGCCTCTCCTTCCAGGGGCAGAAGTCAGTGTAGAGGCAGGAGCTCCAAGCCCTGAGACTATCAGGATAATTTAATTATGTCCTTCAGCCAGGCGAGGTGGCTTGTGCCTGTAATTCCAGCACTTTGGGAGGACAAGTCCAGCAGGTCACCTGAGGTCAGGAGTTTGAGACCAGCCTGGCCAACACAATGAAACTCCATCTCTACTAAAAAGACAAAAAAATAACCAACTGTGCTGGTGTATGCCCATAGTCCCACGTATTCGGGAGGCTGTGGCACGAGAATCACTTGAACCCGGGAGGCAGAGGTTACAATAAGCTAAGATCATGCCACTGCACCCCAGCTAGGTGACAGAGTGAGACCCTGTGCCAAAAAAAAAAAAATGTCCTTCAGCTGTCACCAATAGAAACCTAGGATGTCCAGCTCATCCCTCGCTAGTTCCACTCTTCATAAGGCTCAAATGTTAACTATTAATGAGGCATTCCTGAAAAAGCACACCCACCCCTATTCCCTATCCAGTTCCCTGCTTTATTTTTCTCTATAGCAGGTTTCATGCTTATAGCTTTCTTATTTTGCTTATTTTCCAGCCTCTCCCACTAAAATATAAGTTCCACAAAACCAGGAATCTTTGTTTTGTTCACTGCTATGTTCCCAGACCCTGGAACACAGTGTGACAGAGAGCAGGGGTGGGAAAGAGGCTGGGTGTGGTGGCTCATGCCTGTAATCCCAGCACTTTGGGAGGCCGAGGTGGGCGGATTGCCTGAGGTCAGGAGTTCGAGACCAGCCTGGCCAACATGGTGAAATCCTGTCTCTACTAAAAATGCAAAAAGTAGCCAGGTGTGGTGGTGGGCTTCTGTAATCCCAGCTACTCATGAGGCTGAGACAGGAGAATCGCTTGAACCTCAGAGGCGGAGGTTGCAGTAAGCCAAAATCACGCCACTGTACTCCAGCGTGAGTGATGAGAAACTGCATCTCAAAACAAAACAAAACTATATATATATATATTTTTTTTTTTTTTTTTTTAAGAAAAGTGTTTCTCCTCCCATGTTCCCTGGAGATGCGACTCAGACAATGTCTCCCGGCCAGCTTTTTAGAGTCCTTCCTTACAAGGAATCAGACTTCCGGCTCCTCTCCCCAATTCTGGGAGTGCCGGAGCTCTCTGGGGTCAGTAGGGCCCCTGTGGGAAGCAGCCATCACATTCCTTATGGGTTCACATTTTCCGGGGCCAGCACAGCAGTTATTGCAAAGCACTTTTCAAAGATCTGACACATGGGGAGCCCCTTGGGCCTCAGCACAGCCCCTGCTGGGTTCCCACCCTAAACCAGCTCCTTCCTGGGTTACGGAGGGCGCTGCAGGCCTGCAGAAAGGGAAAGTTGCAGAACTGAGAGAAGCAACTTCCTGATTACAAAACTGAAAGGAATCTAAAGCCAAAACGTTACTTACAGTGGCTGGTCTGCAAGGCCACTGCCCATGCTTGCAGCTCAGAGATGCAACCAGGTAATCACAGGTGTGGCCACAGCTTTTGCTGTCCACATTCTTTTGCCGGGAGGGGCCCTCAGGCAGCCTCTTCTGGTCCCACTGCCAGCAGAGCTGGGAAATGTGGTGGGCACTGCGAGGCTGCGCTGCTGGAGCCGGAGGAGGTAGGGCCTTTGCACCACGAGGCCTAGCAGAAGCACCTCGAGGCCTGTGCTCTGCGGGACTCGCCTCAGCCAGCTGAACAGAGCAAGAATTCCCATTCACGTGGGCCTGCACGGGTTTGGGGGAGAGGGGATGGATAATAGGATTTAAGCAGGCGATAAGCAGAGGGAAGGGAAGGAAAGGGAAACAGGCAGTGCCCGGCCTCAGTGGAGCAGAACATTTTCCCAGTACAGGCCACCAGACAGCTGCCACCATGCTAACAGAGTTATCATTAAATGCTTTCAGGGGAAAAAATCATTTTCTCTTTCTTTCTTCTTTCTTTTTTTAAACCAAGCATACTCTGAACTCTGAGAAGCTAGAAAATCTTTTCAAGTGGCCTAGTGGTTAAGAGCCAGGGATCTATTAGAGAGTCAGTCACACCTGGACTCAATTTTGTGCTCTGCCTCTCCCCTCAGAGTCACTGTGGATACATGTCTTCACCTCCCTAAACCTCCCTTTCCTCATCTATAAAAGGATGACAGTAGTTCCTACCTCTTGGATGGTTGTAAAGATTAAGTAAGGTGTTTATAAAGCTCTTAGCATGGTGCCTGACACACAGAAAATGCTAGGATTCTCTGATTGCATATGGACTCTCTCAAATGGCAGCATTGTCAACATTTCCATGGTCAGAGACTTCTTTTTTATTTTTTTGAGATGGAGTCTCACTCTGTCACCAGGCTGGAGTGCAGTGGTGCGATCTCTGCTCACTGCAACCTCCGCCCCCCAAGTTCAAGCGATTCTCCTCCCTCAGCCTCCCGAGTAGCTGTGACTACAGGCTCACACCACCACGCCCAGCTAATTTTTGTATTTTTAGTAGAGATGGGGTTTCACCACGTTGGCCAGGATGGTGTTGATCTCTTGATCTTGTGATCCACCCGCCTCGGCCTCCCAAAGTGTTGGGATTACAGGCGTGAGCCACCGTGCCCGGCCAGCTACTTCTTCTGTAACTCCATTTGTTAGATTTGAATCATGCAGTTATTTGCACAGCGAAGCACAAGTTACTGCCAT